>SRLM01005784.1:0-33302 GCA_015708895.1 Populus ilicifolia
TATGTAAAATAAGAGACTTAATAATACTTTTGATGCACAATCACAGTGCTCGGGCTGTAGAATAAATTCGACTTCTTTGTTGTTGCAACAATTTGGACTTGAAAATGGCCTTTTCAGATCTTGGGCTCCATATGAAAGTTATAGGCCTATGTCTTACCTTTGCATCCATATAAAGTAGACCTAAATCTAAGATCTATAGCTCCAGATATGACCTAATTACCGAACAATGTTCTGGTTTGGATTGCACCGACATCTCTTTTCTAAGTTTGATCATCTCTTTGCCTTTGCAATTGAAGTTCTTAGAGTCATCAATCAATCCTTTTATTTATGTGATAGGCCTGCATTTAAAATAGACATTTACCACAAATTAAAGGTATCTTGTATTATTAGATAGATTATTATAAAACGTACTTAGTTAAGGAGTTATTGATACTTCAAGTGCAAAATGATGATATAAAACCATGATAAAAATGCACTTTTGAGTACTAATCACATATCCTTTACTTAGTTAACTTATATCTTATTTATGTTTTTTATCTTATTTATTTACGTTTCTCTATTTGATTATGTTTAGTTAAGTTTATTATGTCAAGGTGAAAATATTACACTAATGGTGTAAGAATAAGTATAGTATAAACTTAACATGGACTTTAATGTTTGATACTAATATGTTTTGTATTTGTTATCTTGTTCACTTTTTAATACTTTGTTTATTAAATAGTTAATCTAAATTTATGTTGTATAATCCTAGTACAACAAATACTTAGTACTTTCATAGCCCAATGTATGGTATGACCGACATTTATACTATGAAAGGAACTTGATTTATTAGTAACATAAATTATAATTATGAATATCTGACAACATTTACAAGTATTATCATTATTCGAATAAGATAATTAATGTAATCATATTAACAATTTATTATCCGATTGGAACTTTCTTTGTGTGTGGTTTCTAGTTAAGTGATAAAAGGAGTTTATATTATACTTGTTTGAAATACTATTAGTAAATCCTCTAACCTTAACAATTATTTTTATCATTATTTAATCTTTATATTAATCTTATATCTCAGAATCCTCTTTAAACCACCATCATTCTTATATATGAGAGAAGATATCAATTGTTTGGTCGTGTCATTATATATGTACTATTTATATGTTAATTATTTTTTAATTTTTAATATGATAAATTTTAATAAGACTAACAATGATTGTGATGATAAAGCAACAAAGAAGCACGATGGTTTTTTTTATAGACATTGATGAGATTGACTCATTGTCATCAATTTTTTCAAATTCTACTCATTTAGACAAAAAAAAACTGGATATATTCATTGTACTATAGTGATAGTGAATGTGTTGACAATGATATATCTATAAGTGTTGCATTGGTTTTCCAAGTGCTTTTTTTTTTATCAAACTTAAATTAAAATGTTGTGGGATCTTGAACTTTTCTGAAATTTGTTATAAGGATGTTATTTGTGCTAGAGTGTTTGTCATGACATTAGTAATTAATTATTTTACTCTTTACACTAATAGCTTTCTTAATTGCTTCTGTAAGTAAATTAGGATGTTGTTCCTTTTTTTTTTTTGTAAACTTTTTAGCAAGGTGAACTAGTGGAAGGGGGTTTGCATTGTTTATCTTTTAAACCTAGATATGAGAGGATATTAAAGTGATAAATCTCATTTTCAAGGATGACTTGTAATTGAATATTTTTTTTCTATTCTCTTGAGTTGACCAAGGATCAAACCACCTATCAAGTCAACTTTCAAGTCGGTTTTAGTTACCATGCATCAAATGCTTAAACTTAGTCTTAGTTTAACCTTAGAAACTCTTCAAACTTGTTCTTGACCCCTGGGGCACTCAAACCTAACCCTTACTCTACCTTAAGATGTATTAAACCTAATCCCAAACAAATCTTTAAACTTTGAACTTCATCTATGTACCCAAACTCAATTCTAATTTGATTATTACTAAAGTATTAAATTATAAATTATTGGTGTATAAACAAGTTTTGAAAACTTTTGAAACCCATTTTTTGTTTTTATTTTTTTCAAATTTATTGTTAGTTATCAAAAACCAAAAAATATTAAAAACAAACAAGTTTTCATATCTTGGTTTATTTTTTGAAAAAAAATTGAAAAAACAACAAAATTATAAGAAAAATCAAATGGTGGGGGAAAACATTGTAACTTTCCTCACAAAATATTATGGATTGTTATAATATTTCTTTATATTGTGTTTTTTTTACATATAATTTCTTTTGTAATATTTAAAAAAAATATTTTTGTCAATTTTATTTTTAATATTGAGATGGATGAGAATTAGTTCTGTAATTTTTTTTCCTTTTATTTTATCTTTTGATGAAGTTAGCATGGTTTGTCAAGATAAGCCAAGTTGCCTTAATTGATAGATGTAGTGTATTTTTTTTAATGGTATGAAGAAAATACTGTAACTTTCCTCACAAAATATTGTGGATTGCTATAGTGTTTTTTTATATTGTTTTTTTGTTATTTTTTTAATATTGAGATGAATGTGAATTTATATTTATAATTTTTTTATTTTATTTTTCTATGAAGTTATCATGGTTTACGAGTTTATGGAGGTAACCTAGATTGTCTTAATTTATGGATGTGTTTTTTTAATTGAATTTAATTTTTTTTATAATTTATTTTTTCTCATATTGTTAACAAAGAGTTGTAGAAAAAAAACCACGTTATTAAACTTTATTAAGTGACAAAAATTAAAGGATGTAGGGGCAACCACTATTCACCTAACACTATTGCACTGTGGATTTAATAGTAATATATAGTGATTTGCTTTTTTAAAAAAAAATTGTTATGATTTTTTTCAAATCTATTTTTATTGAATTTATCTTTTAAAATTGAAATTATTGAAAATTTAACTTCATAATTTGCTTTCTTTTATTTTGCCTTTACATGAGGTGAGCATGGTTTACGAGTTTGACAAGGTAACTTAGGTTGCTTTGGTTTACGAGTTTAGTAGGTTGTTTTTTAATTGAACTTGACTTTTTATAGTCTATTTTTTTATCATATAGTTAAAAAAATACTTTTAGAGAAAAATCATGTTATTAAACTTTATAAAGTAACAATAATGAAATAATATGAATAAACCATTTTTCACTCACTTATATTGTGCCGTGAATGACAATACTATCCATATTGTTTTTTTTCTTTATGGTTTTTAATTTTTGTTATGATATTTTTTTTTCAAATTTTCTTTTATTAATTTTTTTTAATATTAGGATGGTTAAAATCTAAATATATAATTTCTTATATTTTATCTACCTTTTTATAATGTTAGCATGGTTTGCGAGATTGTTAGAATAACAGGAGTTGTCATGATTTACAAGTTTGGTGGGTGTTTTTTTTTCTAATTAAAGTTGACTTTTTTATCGTATATTGTTTTCTCATATAATTAAAAAATAGTTTTAGAAAAAAATATGTTATTAAAATTTATAAAACTCATAGACCTATTCATATGTTTGATTGGTTAACTTAGTTCGTAAGTTTAACAAGTTTAGCTTTTTTATATATTTTATTTATCTTTAGATAATAAGTTAATTGAAAATTTAGTTTCATAATAAGTTTTGTTTATGAGATTATCATAATCTATAAAAACATCTCGGTGTTAAATTGGTGTTTGATTTTACAATCATTTATTTTTGTTATTATATAATTAAATAAAAAATATATTAAAAAAAACAAATTATAATCTTAGTAGAGTTCATAACTCAGTTTACATGTTTGGCTTGCTAACCTGACTTATTCGATTCACTAGTTTAACAAGTTTATTTTCCAATATGATATGCTTTTTCTATTTTTTTGATTTTTTTNTAGTTGAAAAATTAATTACATTATTAGTTGTTGTTTTCTTTCTAGAAAAAATTATCTCAAATAAATATTTATTTTTAAATTAGTATTTAATTTCATAAGTCTTTGTTTTTATCATATAATTAAATAAAAATATTTATAAAAAAATTAAATTTAATAAAATTCATGATCTAAGTTGAAGAAAAGCAAAGCTGATCATCATCTCAATATTTTTTTAAAATTATTATTTTAATTTTTTTAAAAAACTAAACCATGTTTTTATTAATTATTATTATTATATTTAAACTAATAAAATTAACTAAATTAAAGTAATTTTTACACAATTTAATTAAAAACTTAAATTAATAAGTAAAAAAATTTTAAAATTAAATTACTTACTATTAAAAACTTCTTTGTTAAAATATTAATCCAACCCACACTACAGAACTGTTATTTTAAAAGGCGTATTCTAAACATGAATTTAGAGTATGGTAGCGTTAGCCATTCTAAAATATGACTACATCTGCAATGAAATTTTCAGAATTGAACTTAGTGATTCAAAAAGAACGATTGGATTTATTAACGTTTTTCTTTTAAAATCAATTTACATGTAGTTTTCCGAAGTTCTTTTTTCCCCGGGAAATTCACTGCAGACTGACTGGTTATCTGCTAAAAAAAGAAAAAGGGGGCTTCCAATTTCAGTTTCCGTTCAACAACTGTGTAGATGGCTTTGAAATAAAAAATCCTAATTACATACCAGCTGCAGCGGCAGCGGCAGCGGCATACCATGGAGGACCCAGAGGAGGTTTTAAGCTTCGACTTCGAGGGCGGCCTCGACTCGGGGCCCACGAACCCTAGCGCCTCCATGGCAGCGATCCCATCTGACAATCAGGGATCCGCAATGGCAGCTGCGCCCAACACCGCAACCACCGGCGCCAGCACCAGTAACACCACCGCCAACAACAGCAGCGACACTGGTGTGGCGGACATGCAGGCGGGGCGACGGAGCTTCCGGTAGACCGTATGTCGGCACTGGCTTCGAAGCCTTTGTATGAAAGGTGACGCCTGCGGATTCCTTCACCAATACGACAAGTCTAGAATGCCTGTATGTCGGTTTTTTAGACTTTATGGAGAGTGCAGGGAGCAGGATTGCGTTTACAAGCACACCAATGAAGATATCAAGGAGTGCAATATGTGAGTAAGCCTCCTTCTGATTCGATTCTACTAAATAGACAAATAAATAACAACGTCCTTCGAACCAGTAAATAAGTTTTTTCTATGTTTTTGCAGGTACAAGCTGGGGTTTTGTCCCAATGGTCCAGACTGCAGGTATAGACATGCAAAGTTGCCTGGACCTCCACCTCCGGTTGCAGAAGCTGTTCAAAAGACTCAGCAGTTGAACTCTTACAATTATGGAAACTCTAACAGATTTTTTCAACAACGGACTGCTGGTTTTCCCCAACAGATAGAAAAGTCTCCCATTACCATCATAAAACCTTCAGGAACGGAATCTGCTAATTTGCAGCAGCAGCAGCAGCAGACACAGACACAGGCACCAAATCTTCCAAATGGCCAGCAACAACCTAATCCATTGAACAGAATTGCAACGACTTTACCTCAAGGAATATCTAGGTGTGTTCAGAGTTCTGAGGTCTTTTATCGAGTTACATGTAAATCAATTATTGTATATTCTTTCTCTTGGATATTCTGATTATTGTTATTAAAACTATACATATAGATGGGCATCGGTCTTGGAAGACTTTCTGTACCAAAAGTCTGTGATCATCTAATAAAGCCCATTGTTACTTCAAATGTGAGAGGCAATGGACCTTTTCTTTCTTTCTTTCTTTCTTTTTTGAATTTTTTCCTAGCTGTTTGCGTGTGTATGTTGGTCTAGACGTCCCCAAACCCATAATTGACAAACATTATTACTGTGCATTGAATCTTACTGGTGCTAAATTCAAATGTCTCTTGGTGTGCCTTTGGCATGAAGCCATCCATCCTTTCTTTATGTTAGAAAGAGGGTGGCACAAATGTGATTATTTCATCATTGCTTGAAGAGCATGAAGCAGCTGTAACTATTCTTACTACTGAATTTACTCCAGTTTTTCTAACAACTTCTCTCGGAGTCAAGGCTCTTGAAACTGTTTCAAAAGATCGACTACCCTTCTCTTTCTTTCAAAAAAAAAAAAAAGAAAAACAAAAAAATCCTTCTTATGAAGTGGATGTCTGAAAAATGTTGCTATTATGTTTGTGTAAAAGGCTGTAGATATTTTTTGTTGGTGTATTCTATTTTAGTCTTTTTCTGTGCTTTTACTTATGAATTGCTTCTTATTTAAATAATGTTTTGCAACCTTCTTGCTTTATTATTTTCTCCCTTAAACATGATGACGAGTCATTAGTTAATGCTTCACATACAGTAACAGTTCCTTTTCATGTCTTGATGCCTTGGGGCATGGCTGTTTGCTGTCAGATAATGTAGTCTAGTTTGATGATTTTTTAGGCTGTCGTTGCAAAATGATTGACGCCCACCAACATGTGTGAAGTACCAAATAACTAATGCAGGATGTCTTTGAAGTATCTGATCTATTAGGGTTTTGAAGGATTAGGGTGTGGAAAAGGGGAATTCAGCATTGTAATTTAAATTAGAACAAAAATAAAAGGGCCACTGGCTTTCACATTACTGGGTTTCTGGGAATCACACCTAGAAGATAGAAAAACTAATCAAGCTTCACACCTAGGCTTCTCAGGATTTACACCTAACATTGGCTGCATGACTCAATATTAAATCGTAATATTGATGGAAATGCTTAGACTCCACATAAATCTGATACCTTAACAGAGCTTTACAAACATAGTTATTCTTAGACTCCACATGCACCTGAAGCATTACGCTGTTAAATTCTAGGACTTAGTTCTTAAATAAGAGTATACTACTATCCCATTTTAATCTACTTGACAAATAATAGATAACTTTCAGCAGATCTGGAAATTACAGAAACTTCTTTACGTTCAATAATTTCAGAAAAAAAGACTAATCCTGCTTGTTTTGTTGTCTGCATCATATGTGATTCTCAAGCTTTCTGTCTTCTAGGTGTGGTTCAATAGAAAACTTACTAGCGTGAAGCTGGTAGCCCTTTTAGTAGCATCTTAATTTACCTTGGACTCTTAAATAAGAAAATACTGCTATCCCTATACAAACCTAATTAATTAAGGAGTTCTTTTATACCAAGGACTAATCAGAAACTAAAACATAAAATAGAAATCTGGACCTGGATAATTTCCAGCAAATCTGGAAATTACAGAAATATCCTTGTGTTTGATAATTACACAATAATATAATAATCCTGCTTATTTTGCTGTCTGCTTTATGAACTTAAGCCAAATGCTTGACTTTTCTCGTTGAATCACCCCTTTGTTCCTTTTGCTCTTTTGATCAACTGACCTCAAAACTTCCTACTTCTTCTCATACGTGTCTTTTAGTCTAATTTCCACAAGGTGATAAGTGAATTTGCAAGTACATGCTGAACTTGTTCAGTTGATGCATTTTGTATCATTGGCTGATAACTGGTTAGTTGTTTTTCTCTTTTGAAAGTTGGCTGCTTCTGTGTAACAGTGTAGTGAAAGCATGTGCTTTAGTATCTTTTTTTTTATTCAGACAGCTAACAGAAGAAGAAGCTACAAGTGACTGTTCTTCCTTTGCATCAAAAAACATAGAAAAGGTTCATTAGAGAATTAGATGAATGCATGGAAGTAGCTGATGCACATGGCTGTAATAAATGCTTGCCTGAACAATTTTAATATTATTGCTTTATGCTTAACTATTCATTCACTCACCTATCTATGCACAAATTGTTTTATTAATATGTATGTCTGTGAAAGTTCTCATGTGTCCACGTGATTGTATACATGTATATGTGTTACAGTCTGTTTTGGGTTAGGAGGTGGGGAATGGTCAGTAAGGTTTTGCTCATGTTTCAAATTTTGTGAATGGATTAGCTCCCTTTGTGAGTCAGCTAAGAGTGATCAATGCTCAGTTCGGATTGTGTCCTCAAGACGGTAGTCCTATTTTTCAATTTGTTTGATGAAATTGGGTCCTGCAACACTGTTTAGACCTCAGAAAACAGAATCTGGATGTGTTCTTAAACAATCTCTTAAACTTGAACACAAAATTCAAGCGGTATATCAATATGCAATGCTGTGTTATTACAAGTTTGAAAGATCCTAGGATGACCACATTGATTGTGTGACTTGTAATGAGTTGTGATGGGAGAAAATGTCACTCGGAGTTGGGTTGAGATAATGAATGATGCAAGAAAGATAAGAAGCAACACATAACGACAAAAGAGTGCTAAAGTCAAGAATGAAATTGATACAAGTGAACATAGATTTAAGTGATGGAAAAATTATGATTTCACAAATAAAGCATAACTGAAATCCTAATGGTTGAGAAAAATTTGGGATGGCATGATAACTAGGAAGAAGAGTAAGAAATCTTCAATATTGACAACACTCAAATTAATACTTCAATACCCAGATATTATAACACAGCTTGGAACAATATATAAAACTATGAAATCAACAAAATTAATAATTAATTGGCTATAGCTCTTGTATTATGCTCTCAGGTTAAAGCAACTTGTTGCAGTAGTGGTACATCAAGACTGTAAGAGTCCAAGATATTAGCCTCATTTATGATTGTAATTGATGAAAAATTGACATGTACTTGTTATTTGTCGCTACTTTTGATTCCTTGGCTATTAGTAAAGTCCCAATTTGCATCATCAACATTTGTTGCCACCATATAACTTTCTGGATTCCTTCTTTGAGCCTGCATTATACATTGAGGCAGAGGATCATTATAGTTTGGTAATTTAATAATATTTCTTAAGCTGCTCCATGCTCTCCATGTGTTCTACTTGATTTCAACTGTGGTAATTTAATAATATTTCTTAAGCTGCTCCATGCTTTCCATTTGTTCTACTTGATTTCAACAACATCATAAAAAGGGGGATAGAAATCATAGATCAGTGGAGAATCCCAATTTTCACTTGTCAATAAGTTGTAGACATCATAGTTTGGTGCAGAATCCAAACTTTCTTCAATAAGTTTTCATTTTCAAAATAAGGACACAGGAAATCAACATTATAGTGCAGCATAGGGAATTAAGTCTGACTTTCACTGTACATGTGAACAAGGTGAAAAACATAATTTCAGTGATTTTCAGGTTGGAACTTGAAACAAGAGAATAAAGTAATATTGTGTAGATCATACTGTTTTGCTAATAAACTAGCATTTCTAAAACATAGAGGAGGTGCCTCTTTTACATTTAAAAAAGTCTAATTTATCTTAACTAAGGTAGATACAGCTTTCTGAATAGGAACAAGACACCTTGAGTTAGAACAACTCCTAGCTAATGTCCTCATAACTCTTGGGTGATAACGAAATGATGTTAAAACTGCTAAATTAATAAAAGGAAGGATTAATTAATAATAGCTCCTCTAATTAGATAATAGCAGGAGTATGTACTCATCTTTTATTATACTGGTTCCTAAGAAAAACCAATCAACCAAAGTGAGGAATTATATCCCCATTAATGTTGTCGAAGCTTCATACATGATTTTGTTAATGGTGTTATGAAGTAGGCTTTTTTTGTGGTGTTGGTGGATAGTGGATACAATTTTTGCTCCTTGAGTTAGAACAACTCCTAGCTAATGTCCTCATAGCCCATGGGTGATAACTAAATGATATTAAAACTGCTAAATTAATAAAAGGAAGGATTAATTAATAATAGCTCCTCTAATTAGAAAATAGCAGGAGTATGTACTCAACTTTTATTATACTGGTTCCCAAGAAAAACCAATCAACCAGAGTGAGGAGTTATATCCCCATTAATGTTGTCGAAGCTTTATACATGATTTTGTTAATGGTGTTATGAAGTAGGCTTTTTTGTGGTGTTGGTGGATAGTGGATACAATTTTTGATCCTAGAGTCTATGCATGTTCCATTAGATTATAGATGCTGCTTTGGTGGTTAATTAGGTACTGGAGAATGCCATGGCTGATTAGGTACTGGAGGATGCCAAATAGGAGGGGAGTTTGAGAAGGTGCATGCTGTAATTTAGATTTTTCATGGAGGAAGGTGTCAAGTTGAGTTAAGAGATAGTTTTTTTATTTTATTCAAGAGGTCCTCGGAAAGGTTATCCCCTGTATAATATTTTGGTTTCTGTGATAATGGATGTTCTGAGAAGATTGATTTATATAGGGGTTTCTTGGTTGTGAGGATATTTTGAGTCACATTTGCAATTCATTGATGATAACATTTTCTTTCTATCAATTGATAGCCAGGGGCTTGGCAATATGTTCTCCATGTTGATTTTTGAGAAGCTATTTGGCTTGAGAATTAATGCAAAAAAGAGTATTATGGTGGCTATTCCCATGTCAAAGTCTATTAGTAATGTGCTTGAAGGCTATGCCTCACTCTCTGGGTTGGTTACTCCAGATTGGTATTTGACATGCTTAGGTTTCTTTCAGAGGTGATCTACCCTTGCCAGCCTTTTGGGAAGCTTTGGTTGAGCAGGTATCAAAAGGATTTGGATGGGTGGGAAGGCGTATTTATTTATTTTATGTTGTGGGTAGGATCATTCATGTCAAGCTTCTTTGTAGCATCCCTTGATAATTGTTCTTTTAGGATTCCAATTTTTTTGCAATGGGGATTTCTTATGATCCTTCAAAAGGTCAGTTATAGAGACCATGTGGTCTGCTGGGAGGTGTTGCTGCTGTACTATTAAAGGGTTTTTTCGTGCAGGTCAGTTTAAGTGAATATTTTCTTTATGGGAAATTGGCCGTGGATCTTTCCTTCTAAAGTTCATTTCCTATGGCAAAGAGGCATTGACAGCAAATGTTTTCTTTAAAGAAATGGTTGTTATTCCCACGGTAGGATGGCTAATCATGCATGCGAGTCCTTGGAAGTTCATAGCACAGTTTTCTCTTGTTTCTGCTCTAAGATATAAAGTTGGTAATGGTTTGTGTATTCATACTGGGGGTGCGTCTATTGGTTGGGATCTTTAGAAATTCCAATGGATAGAAAACAGTGGACTTCCTCTTGTTGTTACCTGTTTTACATCCTACATCCTTATTGGACACTAGATAGTTCTAGCAAGTTTACTTGAAAACTTTTGTTACACCTCAGACTCGTTGTGCTTTCCTGTGGTCAATCATATCTGGAAAGCCAGAGAAGTATCTGATGTTAAAACATTTGTTTTTATTTGGTACTTGATATGATTAAGTCTAGATGATCAAGTCTAGTGACTGTTTGCAGGTTTCATGAGTTGCTTTTTCCAGACACTTTTGCTGTGTGTCATGCATGATGGGAGTCACCTGTTACTGTGCCACTGATAGCATATGGTATGTGGTTCAGACTGTTTTTATGTTTTAGTAAGAGCAAGGGTTTCAAGCTTTTACAGACAAGTGCTATGCTAGCAGTTATATGGACTCTTTGGATGTGACGGAACTTCAGAACTTTCAGGACTATTGTAATTTAAGATTGCTTTTGTGGGCTAGGATAGTTCTTTTCCCATCGCTATGGATCTTAACTCCAGAGTCCTTTAGAGGAATCTCTTTAGCTGACACACAGTGGAACTGGAATGCTCCCTTGTCTTGGGTTTTACCTTTCAAGGAGTGTATCTTATCTTCCTAGTCTCCTTTGAAAGTATGCTCTTTCCTTCCTGTAAATTCTCATATACATAGTAAAAGCCCTTACATTATTTGGTGAGTAAGTGGAATATATGGCATTGATTGTTTAAGTTAGTAGAGAGCCTTGGTTATTGCAAGTGGTTGCATGGTTATTGTCAATTTCCTTTGGGAGAAGGAAGGACCATAATATTTTATGGTGTTCTGCAGCCTGTGGGGTCCATTTGTTGTGTTTGATTCGAGAGGAATTTTAGAGCTTTTAAGCCCAGTTTACATAAACACAACCGATTTTAGGTAGATTTGTGTCTCTTGCCTCATTATGGTATCGTCCTTCAGGTGCTTTTTCAGGGATTTTTTCTAATTGACTGAAGTGAAATTGGAATGCGTTATTATCATAGTTTTGCTGTGCTGTGTTTCTTAGTTTGGAGGATGGCCTATTCTCCTAACTCTCTCTGTATAATTTCTTCCTTTCATTAATGATATCTTTCATTATCTTAAAAAAGGTGCCTTCATCGATGTAATCAGGGCCTAGGCTAAAGCTTAGAAATAATAATTAAATTAAATATCATAAAGATAAATACAAGATAGAGGATTCTGCTCTTTTTAAGGTTTGCTAAGTTGCAGATCTAATTAGTTGGTTGTTTTAGTCTTCATATGGTTACAGTGAGGTTATTCTGATTAATTTTATTGAAATATCTCAAACAGGAATAATCCTCTCGAAGTATAGAAGGAGCCAAGCATCTGACATAATTGAAAGGGCAGGGATGGCTAAGCTGTAGGATTATCGAATAAATTAGATCATCTAGTTGAACCAACCTTCAGTTGATGGTTGTACTTCATAGTTTTTAAATACTAGAATCAAATATCACTTGTCTTTCCTTTGCTACGCTAGAATCTACCTGGAAAAGAGTAGAGGAAATGGAGCATGAAATCATGATGGGAGTGACATCAACGAACTGTGATTCTCTTGTTTGACTTTGTTGAGTATGAAGTCATGATGGGAGTTGCATCAATTGGTGGTTTTTAAGGTGCTATGGTTTGAGGTTTTTTATTTGCTATTTATTGAAATGCTCATAAAACTAGGCCTTGTTTTTCCCATTCTGCTTGCATATAATAGTATTGTTATTGAGCATGAGTGGGAACAAGCTTGGCCCTGACTTACCACATAACTGGTTTGTTGTTAGCTAATTTTGAGGAGTATGAACTTTCCCACAACTTGTTACAAAATTTAAGATACAGTTGTTAATGATAGTATCAAGCCTTTCAAATACCTTTCCTTTTGAACATCATTAATTGCTCTGTAATGTGACATGTCATTCAGCGAATAAGTTGGGTCTGGAAGAGTTGAAAGTGATTTAATTGATGTTTTTTTTTTTTTTGGGGGGGGGATTCCCTTTGTTGTAAATAACTAAGAATATTAAGTTTCGTTATAATTTAAGTTGCAAAGTTAAGTAGGAATTTCTTTATGCCATCTGACGTCATCACAGTGAAGCCTGCACTCCTATGTTTCTGATGTTCCATGTGCTGTATGTGGTGGTTTTCTGGTTGCGGGTCAAGCTGTTAGTAGCCTGTTCTTCGTGGCTTTGAATATGCTAGTTCACTATGTTTTTTTCTAATCTAATTCTTATGTGTTTTCTGTTTATTGAACTACTAGGGTGTTATTTTGCTTTCCTTCAATTGAAGCACCTAGTTTTCTCTTTTCCGTAATTCAATGCACTTAACTTATTTCTTTGACTCGGGCTTTAGGTACTTCATTGTTAAGAGCTGCAACCTTGAAAATTTGGAGTTATCTGTGCAGCAAGGAGTATGGGCAACACAAAGGAGCAATGAACCTAAACTGAATGAAGCTTTTGACACTGCTGAAAATGTAATCTTGATTTTCTCAGTAAACCGGACCCAGCATTTCCAGGTATGTTTGGAATTTATTGCTCAGTTGCTTAATTTGGTAGAGTGGATTCCTGATTTTCCAAAAAATATGTTTTTTTAGATTTGTCTTGATTAAGGCTGCTACATGGCTTACTTGGTTTCTAGTTGCATGAAATTGCTCTTGTTTGCTCTGTCTGAGATGCTAAGCTAATCATATATGGTTGATAGGGTTGTGCAAAGATGACATCCAAAATTGGTGCTTCTGTTGGTGGAGGGAATTGGAAATATGCACACGGAACTGCACATTATGGGAGGAATTTCTCAGTCAAATGGTTGAAGGTATTTTTTCCTTCTATGTTTGTTTATGATTTGAATGGCAGGATGTGATGCTTTCATTATAAAATGATTATCAGTTTCTTGATCCAAAGTAAAAATGATAGATAAATCCATAGAAGGTTGTTTTAATTTTAATTGGAGTTTAAAATTTGATGGATGTGAAAGTTTTGTATTTTATGTCTTTCATAACATCATCTTGTAACACATTAAAGAAGATTAATGTAAAACCTCAGGCTGCAACTAAGAAGGTTTAGTGTATGATGTGGTACAGATTTGACTTTCTATCACAAATGCTTTCTGGTGGGATTTGGTTTGGAAAATTGGGGATTTAAGGGTTTGGATTAAAGAAAAGTGATATAGGGTTTATAAAATTGCAGATGAGCTATTAGACTTTTAGCATTACATTATAATTGTTGGAGATAGAGAATAGTGAGCCTCCAATTTTATCTCCATTTTTCTTCTTTATTCTATACTCATTTCTCCACAAAATCGAGTTTACTGACTATATTTTTATAAAATAGAAAACAAGGCCCTCTTTTGGGTTTTTTAAAATAATGAATGACTAAAAGATTAAATAAGAGATGAACCAAAGAGGGCCCTTGTTTATTAAAGAGGAGAATTTGGAAAACAACCTTAAGTAGTTCTCTTATTTTCTAGAGAACTGGTAGAATAGAAAACATATGTTCAAGTAAATACTAGTTTCTAAACACATTTCTTATAGTTCCGTGTTTTCTAGACAACTAGAAACAAGAAGCACAACTTAAAGCATCAAACTAAGTGTTCTCAACTCTCATGTGTCAGCTTAATGCACCACATGATGCTAAGTAACAAAATGCTGGAATTTTTTTAAAAGGATTGTGTTCTCCATTAAATTATATGATTACATTAGCATATGTATATTGGACTGAAAATTCATAATGCTAAGTAGAACTGAACTCAATAAAGAAACACTAGTATTCTTATATTGAATAAGAAATAGAATGAGGAGCTCAAATCTTCTTCATGAGAAAGATAATATCTTCAAAAGTTTATTCAGTTGCTCTGGTAACACTAACTACTTTTAGACTGGTTCTTTGATGACAATCAGACTATATATACATCTCAAAATGCATGCAGTTGTGTTTGTTTTTCAGCATTAATCATGCAACATAAACATATTGTATTTTTAACTTGACTTGGAGGCTACTTCAGTTACAGAAGTAACAGTGGGTAATAAGAAACAGCACAGGCTCCTGAATGTCATGATGCATTAATTACTTGTGTTTCAGAGTCCTGAGTGGCCTTGCTCAAGATTTTGGCTCCATATCATATGGGGTATTTTTGTTTGTAGTTCACGGCTATCCTTCAAATGTTTTGTGTGGCTAACAGAAACAGACTGCAGCTGCTTTTCAAAGTCATATTTATCACAACAGATATGTGCATTGGACATTTATTAATGAATGGGGGAATATTAAAATTAAAAATAAAATAAAATTGTACGATTTAAATATTAGTGATGTATGATGTAGCTAATTGCAATTTCCCACTTGCAGTTGTGTGAACTGTCCTTCCACAAAACTCGTCACCTGAGAAACCCGTTCAATGAGAACTTACCAGTGAAGGTGGTACCTTTGGTCTTTGTCTAGTTTATTCTTTTGTTCATCTTCTATTTCATTGCATGAAAAGATATACTGTTTGTACTGTGTGTGTGAGGAATTAGAGTTATCTGCTCGTACAGAATGAGTTTTTTTTTTTTTTAAATATCAGTATTAGTTTATATGAAATTGTATTCTAATAAATCTGCCTTACCAACTACATTCAAGTTCCCAACTATGGGAATTAATATTTGATTGTTCAGGAATTTTAATGCTTTATGGCTTCTATTAGTATTCATTAATAGTTAAAATAGAAATTTAGATTATTTTAGTTTCTTACTGAATTAGGACTACGTAATAGGTTTTCTTATTTATATGGTTTGGTTCATGTAAAAAGAGAAATAAGCACCCTGCCTATGCATTTGGATAACATTGAATATTAATTATCAGAATAAAATTAACCTTTTCTCCCGTTGAATATTAATAAAAAACCCAACCTTGGTTGCCTCTATAAACATACTGTATTTGGGTGTTGCTTACAGCCACCTCATTTGGTAAATAAAGGACATACAGCATTAGCACTATCCTTTTTGAGAATCATACAAGGAACTTCACTTTTATCAATGCCTGTAGTATACTTTCAGGTCCGATGAATATTTGATGATACCCAATGCCCGCTCTTCAAATCTATATTAGAAAAGATTGTATAATTCTTTTGTGTCAAGCTTAGGGTTAAAGTAAATAGAAATCATAAATCACAGTTTACCCAATTTTCAATAGTAAATGTAATGTTTCGAGGAAATGATAAATTATTAGTTAGTTCTTATATTTCCAATGCACTTATAACTTAATTATTTTTATTTAAAGTTTCCATATCAACCCCGCTGCTTTTTAATAATCCAATCAAATTACAATTTGTGCATGTTGTTTTCAATTTAAGCAATAACTTTCATTTATTTTCTATTATTAACTATCGGTATCCAGCAATACAGACAACTTCTATGATTAATAAAATGCAATTGTTTCCTCGGTTGCTAATTATCAAGTAATAATTTATATTGCCAGTAATTTTTTTTTTTTCAATAATTGAAACATAAGATAGTTGAATTTAATTAATCTGTTCCTTTTCCTTGCTATCTTCACATGTTTTGGGATTTTGTATTCTTATTGTTGATTCAAGTAGATAATATGCATTGATGCTTTATCTAAGTTAAATAAATAAATAATTCATTAAATAAAATTTGGAGATAAGGCATTAGTAAAAAAAAAAAATAAATAAATAAAATCTAAGTGATAAAAGGATCTGAAATATATCTTTATTTAAGAAATTTCCTTTGATTTATATGAATTATTGGATGATGTTATACTTAAAACAAAAAAACTGCATAACAATTGAAACAAAATTGTAATCATCCAAAGAATCACTAGTGTCAGTGGCTAGTAATTAATTATTATTGTTACCACTGGTAGTTTTGTATAAGTGCAATCGTCCAGAAATTTAAGTAGCTCTTTCATAAAATATTAATAACTGAACTCCACATTTCAAAATCATTTATATCAATATGGTTTTACCACACTTTTTTTGTTATGATAGTTTCCTTGGTAATATAAATTGCTTATTTGAGCTGTGTTGTAGTGAAGTCCTAATATTAGTCCAACTAGTCATTTCTAGTCATCTCTAATGCTATAGTGTGTCTATTTACTTATTTCTAGTTATGTTTGTACTTTTCATGAATGCAGATTAGTAGAGATTGTCAAGAGCTAGAACCCTCTATTGGTGAGCAATTGGCGTCCTTACTTTATCTGGAGCCAGATAGCGACCTCATGGTATGCTTGTTCCATGAATTTTTGTTTATTTAAAAAAATTGTGAGGTAGATAAAGATGCACTTTAACTATTTATAGAATGAAGAAAGAGATGGAAGGAAGAAGGATGTGATGTGTCATTGTCCTTTCCTCATTTGGCAGTTAATGCAGTTACACACTTTGAAAATTTTGCTGTTGAGAATCTTAAAATAATGAGTTTGTTGCCCATTTCCCCTGTGTTTAGAATGTGCTAACCTTCTTATGGTCATGTAGTAATTATGAAGAGGAATGGTAAATATGTATATTGGGTTGTATCACAAATGATGGTAAGGGATCATGTAAAAGACAAGATATTAGATCCAAAGCTTACCAACCAAAGTAGTTCTTAACATGGGATGGAGGATGTTGCTTTCTTGATTGATTGAGATGACCACCATATAGTATTTGCACTTTAACAACATAACCTTCTTATGGTCATGTAGTATTATGAGAGGAATGGTAAATATGTATATTGGGTTGTATCACAAGTGGTAAGGGATCATGTAAAAGACAAGATATTAGAGGATCATGTAAAAGACAAGATATTAGATCCAAAGCTTACCAACCAAAGTAGTTCTTAACATGGAATGGAGGATTTTGCTTTCTTGATTGATTGAGATGACCACCATATAGTATTTGCACTTTAACAACATTTCTAGCATCGTTTTCTTGAATTTTTTTACTTGAGTCCTTGTAGATTTTAAAAGATGATCAATCTTATTATTCTATAAATGCCCTTTTCAAGGGTTTTATGAACTTTTTCCTCATTAGTGATCAAAAGGGTATTTCTGGTACAGATGCACGTGCTTGATTTTTATTTTTTTTTAATCTACAAGGTATGGTTATTTCTTGAAGGAATGCGATGCTCTATAGGTTATTATAATTTTTATAATTATTTTATAACATACATACCATTTGGACCTAGTTCACAATTATCACAAATAGTTACCAGATTGATCAACTATATTTTAGTCCTTGCTAATTTAATGACATTTCACTCTGGCATTTATAATTTATAATTTATAATTATCTCCCATTTCCATAAGATTTTAGTGAGAATCCCTAATGTTATATAACTAATAAAAGCAAGCAAAACTTTCATTTTTCCAGTTTTTTCTCACTTTTTCCTACCTTTTCTCTCTGGTTTATTTTCCAGAATTCCATATAGGTAATAATATCTCATAAAAATTATATATCCATTAAGGCGTGGTATTCATGCCAACTCAGTGCTTTCTGGGTGGTGATAAGTTTTTGGGATGCTAGTAAAGTAGTCCTCCATCCAGAAGACATGTTCAATTAAATTTCCAAAGCTAAACATTAAGGAATATCATCCTACAACTATCAAAGTTAAGCAGTTTGTGCCCTGCCAGAAGCAATTATCAAATTTTATTTGTAACATGCTTTCTTTTTGTGTGCCATTATTAGCACTTATATCAACAAAACCTAATCCTAGCTGCAAGTGGCCACGGATCAATCCTATATATTCAATGACTAGTGTCATGTTTTCCAACAAGGAAGTCTTATAAAATTACTGGAATATACTTGATTTCATTCATTTCCACCTCAGTTTGTATTTGATTTAACAGCATAGTAGAATTTATAGTAGCTTGAATATTAAATGATTCTGTTTGCTTCTACCTGCAGTTTGTGTTTGACTTAACAGCGTAGAAAAATTAACATTAGCTTGTACAAAAAATACAGAATTCATGCATGTTGTCAATGTCTTTTAGATGATAATGTCCTTGCTTGTTAAAGTAGTTTAGTTTAATTTCTGTCGTTCACTTGCAAGAGCTGGTTACTTCATATTTTAGTCACGTGTGTGGCTAACAACAGGGGTTCTTATTTATGCGTCTCACTATATATTTTGTAACTTGACTACATTAAAGGCATGAATTGAAAATGAAAGAAAATATTTATCTTCCTTTGTGTCTTTATTTGTTTCTTCTCCCTCAATGAATTCTTCCTTTTCTTCTACTATACTTATTTGAAAGGTTCAAATACTTTTCATGATACCAATTGTCATGGTTCAAAGTGATTGAATTGGCTAGTAGAAGAGAAGGAAGAGTTCATTGAAGGACAAGAAGAAAATAGAGGCTGATATTCTTTCCTTTTCTGTTCATTCCTTCAATGTAATTATAGTAAGAAGCATAAAGGATCGAATTAATGTCTTTTTTATTTTTTCTTATTTATGTTCCTAGGAATGAATTAACTTCAGTTTTCTTATTTCTGGTTTATGTGCCAACTTATATCAATCGTGGAAAACATCTCCTTCCATCTCTTTGTTGTCTTTGATTCTGTACACTTAGCCACACTCATTTGGTAATCTTTGAATCATGATATGAAACTAGTCATCAATAAATGTAGCATAAATTGAATTTTCAGAACTAGAAACAAATACAAAACTAGAATTGTGGTTGTAGGCAAGGTTTTAGGGAGGTGGGGATTATGTTCAGAATCATAAACATTTCTATTTTTGAACTATTCTTTATATTGACAAAACTGATGTGCTTATTGGGTGGCCATGCTATACTCGCTATTATTTGATTCTAAGGTGCAGCTCTCCAAATTATGGAATGCAATGAACCAAATGTATTTAAATAATATTCCTTTCTGGGATGCAGGCAATCTCAGTTGCAGCTGAAGCAAAACGAGAAGAGGAAAAAGAAAAAGGAGTCACTCCTGACAGTGGTGGTGAAAACCCTGACATTGTCCCATTTGAGGACAATGAAGAAGAGGAGGAGGAAGAAAGTGAAGAGGAGGTGGAAGCCTTCGGGCATCCTCTTGGAGCAGCAGCTCAAGGCAGAGGGAGAGGTAGAGGAATCATGTGGCCTCCTCACATTCCAATTGCCCGTGGGGCAAGACCCATCCATGGCATGAGAGCTTTTCCCCCCATGATGATGGGTGCTGATGGTTTTTCATACAGAGCTGTTACACCTGATAGCTTTGGAATGCCAGATCTCTTTGGTGTGGCTCCCCGTGGATTCGCCTCATATGGTCCGAGGTTTTCTGGTGATTTAACTGGTGCTACATCTGGCATGATGTTTCCTGGGCAGCCTTCCCAGCCAGGAGCTATGTTTCCAGCTGGTGGATTTGGGATGATGATGGGTGCAGGACGTGCTCCATTTATGGGGGGAATGGGTCCCACTGCATCAAATCCTCTTCGAGGACCTCGGCCGGGTGGCATATTTGCACCACTTCTCGCATTATCCTCCCAGGACAATAACCGGTCTTTTAAGAGAGATCAGAGAGCAGCACCTAGTGATCGAATTGACAGACATAGTATAGAATCAGATCTGGTCAGGGGTGCAGCTGGGGAATCAAATGATGAGACAAGATACCCGCAGGAAACATACAAGGTTTCCCATGAAGATCAATTTGGTGCTGTAAATAGCAATAGAAACAATGAGAGTGAAAGTGAGGATGAGGCACCTAGACGGTCAAGGCACGGGGAGGGAAAGAAGCAGCAGCGAGGTTCAGAAGGAGATGCTAATCCTGGCTCGGATCACAAACAGTAAGATGCACCTCCTAGATTCCTAGTGTAGCATAATTAATCAGAAAGGCTAGCCGTAGCACATGCTTTTCTCCCTCTCTTATCAGCTCCCCTTGAATGTGATATAACTGTGGACTTACCGTTTTTGAACACTCTTTTTGGGGCCGAAAAATGTACGCCCGCCCAAAATTTCTAGGTTAACATGTAAAATATATAGTAGTGTACCAAATGAATGGGTATATAATGAGGTTAATGGAATGCTGATCTGATATATAGCAATGTATCTGGAGGTTGAACATTACACGTGGACGTAACCATTCACGCCGGGTGGGGATATTGCTTGCCAATTGACCGCTGTATGGCTGACCGATGATTTCTAGCAATTCCAGTTTCATGCAGGCGAGTTGCAGCCTGCGTTTGCTAGTTTGTTAAAAAGGGGGTCAGAGTCTGTGGACGATGGGTTATGCATAAAAACAAGTTCCCCGTAAATTAATATTCCTGAGACGATATTCTTTCTTTCTATAATTTTCAAGTTGCTATAATCCTTTGGTTTTTCTGATTTATTTATTGTTTTGCAAAATATCTTTAAAAATAAAAATCAACCAAGAGTGAGGAATAGCCTTACGTGCAAGAAAGTGTTACTATCTCCTTTGACTGCAATTTTGTTATGATAAAATCAAACGATTTAACACAATACAAATAATTCCTAATAGACGACTCAGTCAGCATGATAAATTATCATATAAACCATGTGCAGTGTGAATAAATATTTCTTTGGATCACAAGTATATGATTTTAAATTTCTTTCATCTAAACACACCAGATTTTATCAAACTTCTAATCAAGCACTTCCATTGATTACTCTATTTTCTATTTCACCTTTACTAAAGGAAATTTGTCAGATTTCAATTTCTCTCAATCGTATACATGAGTTTTGTTTTATCTTTTACTGTGGTATATCAACTTTCAATTATTCCAATTCAATTTTTCTATAAAAGCTATTCATATTTTCTATTTATTTTACAATCACATTTTTTATATCTTTTTAAAATAATAAATATTTTAGACTTCAGTAATAATTTATTTATTAGTTTTGATTAATCATAAAATAGTGTTAATCTCAACGAAGGTAGGTAACTATTATAATTAAAAAGATTTTCTTTTTAAAAATATCTATTTTAGTTTAAATTATTTATATTTATTATATAATATATTTTAGCGGGTATATATATATACAGCCACATCAAAAAATAAAAAAAATTGATTGAAGTACTTAATTGAGATAATAAAAGATATTAGTGTATCAAAACAAAAAAGTACTTATACCAAAAATAATTCATCTGATGTGATAGGAGAAAATATTTTTAAAACAATTTCTCACTTTGCTTTTTTAGCAAGACAATATAAGAAGCTGAAAACTACCATTGATTAAAGAATTAGGATTCACAATAACAATCGACAATCAATTTTTATGTATAAAAAGATTCTTTAACAGCTAAATTAATGGATGTTGCAGTATAATGAGAACACATGCAATTTGCTAGAGAATATACGCAAATAAAAGAAAACAAATTGTGCTAAGATTGAGATTGTGTAAAGTCATTATCTGATTTTGTATTATACTAGGATTTTAAGTTCATGTGCAATTCAATTTTATTATTTTATAAATAGGTCATCTAGCAGGTGAAAATAATGATTAGCTTTACATATATAATTTTTTTTACAACTTTCTATTATTTATAACATTTTTTATTTATAGGTTTCTATACCTTTATTTACTTGCTTTGTTTTGTTTTGTTTTTTTTTTACATTAACTTTTTTTTTAACATGTTGAAATCAAGTTAAAAAATTCATATTTTTTTTTGTTTGTAAGGTTGTTATTTATATTTGATCAGGATTAAGTTACTAATTTTAGTTTCTCCATGTTGGATGAAAGAAATGAAAAAAAATGTAATATATTGGTCAAATAATTAACTATCAATCATAGGGCTAATAATAATTTATCATCATATTTGCATTCAACAATTGAAGAAATTGAAATTAACTTGTTTAGTGAGACTAATTTGTTAAAATAATAACATATTAGTATTCATGTTAAAAATCAAACTAGAAAACAATATTTTTATAATAATTAATGACTGGTCAATCCACTAAAGGTTATTCTTTTGGTCATGCAAAGTGACAATCATTTACCAAAGAAGGTGATCATGAAACAACTTGTATTAAGCATGCCACATGTTCTGATACCTAGCATGCAATCCATGACTCTTACATATTTTTTAATGTATTTTCCTTTGCATAACCTAATAGTTATCTTTTTTAAAAGTCTGATAACATGATTAGATGGTCACAACTAGATTGGCTAAACCCTAATTAGCCAATAATTGTTCTTTCTAAAGGTATGTTTTTATTATCATAACTTAATTCTATATAACACTAATTTAAGGGTTTAGGTGGAGTTGATCATATACTTATTTTATCTAAACACTTGAGGGGCATGTCCATAGATATTTTGATAAACAAATTCTCATAAAAATATTTGTAAAGTTCTCAAGTTCATCATAAATATCATATGCCACACACTAGATACTATAATAAGCTTAACCTAACTTGAACATGATTGCTTATAAGGTACCACCTATCCTACAAGTGTAAAGACAAACTTGGCCAATTATATGGCTCAATGAAAAGCTATGTAGTATACAATGATGCATTAAGAAAAGGGCTTGGTTATATAATAATGCAACATAAGAAAGTTATAGTGTATTGATTAATACTTAAAAGTGTATTTTTATCAAGGTTTTATATCATCATTTTGTACTCGAAGTATCAATAACTTCTTAACTAGAGCATATTTTATAATAATGTATCTAATAATATAAGATACCTTTAATTTATGGTAAATATTTATTTTAAATGCAGGCCTATTATATAAATGAAAGGATTAATTGATGAATTTAAGAACTGAAATTGAAAGGATAAAGAGATAGCCAAACTTAGAAACGAGATGCCGGTGTAGTCCAAACCGGAATACTGTTTGGTAACTGGGTCATATCTAGAGATGTAGATCTCATATTTAGCTCTATTTTATATGGATAAAAATGTAAGACATAGGCCTATAACTTTCATATGGAGTCCAAGATCTAAAAAGATCATTTTCAAGTCCAAATTGGAACAACAACAAAGAGGACTGAATCTATCCTCCAGCTTAAGTATTGTTCAGTGTTTAATCCATAACTGGAGTTTTAGAAGTCCAAATGATCTGATTTTTCACACAAGAAAGCTGAGACAATTTCATACAACTTTCATGTTTTCAAGTGTTTTTAATTTGGATGTTATCAATGACGTTTTGGGCAGATAAGAGAAGATAAGGATTGTCATCAAGTCAAGAGTTGGTCACCTACTCATCAATTAGTCATCAAATCAATAGTTCTTAATTTTGGCCTATAAAAGAAGGCATTTACCGTGCATTTAGGCATCTTGGTTTCCAGATCAAGATCATGCTCTTGCTTTCTCTCTTTGTATTTTTTGTAATGTTTATGTTTTGCTTTCATTAATATCAAGTTTATGTTTTTCATTTCATTTCATTTACTTAGTTAACTTTTATCTTATTTATATTCTTATTTTCTTTATTTTTTTTTCTTTCATAATATTTAGTTAAGTTTGTTATATCAAGGTGAAAAGGTTACACTAACGGTATAAGAATAAGTATAATGTAAACTTAATATGGACTTTAATGTTTAATATGAACATGTTTTGTATTTGTTATCTTGTTCACTCTTTAATACTTTGCTTGTTAAATAACTAATCTTGATTTATGTTGTATAACACTTGGCACTCTCATAACCCATACTGTATGGTTTAATCGACACTTGACCTATAAAAGAAACTTGATTTGTTGTTAACATAAGTTATAATCATGAATACTTGAATAAAAAGAGTTTATATTATACTTGTTTGACATACCATTAGTGGATCCTCTAACTTTGACATTTATTGTTATTATTGTTTAATCCTTACATTAATATTCCATCTTAAAGTTCTCTTCTTCTTCTTCTCCTTTTTCTTTACTACTACTACTACTATAACTATTATGACTATTACCACTATTATTATTATTATTATTATTATTATTATTATTATTATTGCTACTAATATTATTATTGTTATTGTTGTTACTGTTGTTGTTTATAATTGTTATTTATAATTTGTACAATTAACTTCCTTGTGGTTCGATCCCAGTCTTGCCGGATTATTTATTATTTTGACACTCCTACACTTAGAAGAAGACATTAATCTTTTCATTGTGTCATGTATGCATCTGAACAATTAAAGCCACAAGAACTTAACTACCCAATTCATGATTTTGAACTTACGATAGTTTTGCTTGCATCGAGGGTGTGGAGGTACTTGTATGGCTTTCAAGTCCAAATATTTATATATCATAATAGCTTAAAGTATCTCATGTCAAATAACAAATCAAACATTAAACAAAGGAGATGGGTAGAGCTAATTAAACAATATGATTGCATAATAGACTACCATCCTATGATGTGGTGATTGATGTCTAAAGTAGAAAAAATTGGATTGTAGAAGAGGATTGCGATAATAGAGATAGAAGGGAGATGAAAAAAATTAAAGAATAAATGCTTAATTAAGCCTGGGACCTAAAAGGTCATTAGTAGCACAATTAAAGGTATGATCTACCTTTCAAGATAGAATACATGAAGCTCAATTAAGGATGCAGAGATTGAAAAAGTGAGAAGAAAGTTAGACATGGGGCTTAAGATACTTTACAAGATTTCAAATGGTGTAGTAATGAGCGATAAATGAATGTATGTTCCATGAGATATGATTATTAAGAATAAAGTGCTAAAAGAGGTTCATTAGTCAAAATTTATTGTTTATCTTAGGAGTTCTAAGATGTATAAAGATTTAAAAGAGTGTTATTGGTGGGAAAAAAATGAAAAAGGACATATTTGAATATATAGCCAAGTGTGGAATACATTAGCAAGTGAAGGTTGAACACCAAAAACCCGCGAGACCCTCACAACCCTTTTTAATTCTTCAATAGAAATAGGATAACATAACTATGGATTTTATAATAGGCTCGTCTAAAGGAAAAAAGGGCAATAATATAATATGGTTATTGTAGACTAGTTAACTAAATATCCTTTATTCCTACCCATGAAAATGACGAACTCGATGGATAGATTGGCTTAGTTATATGTGAGAGAAGTGATAAGATTGTATGGAATTCTAGTGTCCATTGTTTTATATCAGGATCCTAGGTTTACTTCTTGATTATGGTCGAGTATTCAACATGCTTTAGGAACATGATTGGATTTAAGTACAATTTTTCATCTATAGATCGATGGACAATCTGAGAGAACCATTCAGATTTTGAAAGACTTATTAAAGGTATGCATTTTGAAGTTTGGAGGAAAATGGAAGGATCAACTATCGCTTGTAGAATTCATATACAATAACAATTATCAAGCTAGAATAGAAATGACTCCCTACAAAGCTTGTTATGGTAAGGATTTAGAATGTTAGTATGCTGGGAAGAGGTGGTAGACAAAAAGCTATGTGGAGCAAAATTGATAGAAATAACTTTTGAAAAAATAAGGTTTATTAAAGATAGAACAAAAGCCACCTATGATAGATAAAAAATAAAAATAAAAAATGCTAATATTTAAATAAGACCTCTTAAGTTTGGAATGGGTGACAGAGTGTTTTTAAAGGTGGCCCCATTGAAGCATCTATCAAGATTTGGTATGAAGGGGAAAGGGCTCTTTGAAATTGTATAAAGAATTGGACTAGTGGTATATAAGTTAGTTCTGCCCCCATCATTGACCAAAGTGCATAATATGTTCCATATTTTCTTGCTTTGAAAGGTAAAAGTATATTTTTTCAAACTATTACCCCAAGTTTTTATAGAGATCAAGGAAGATTAAAAGTCTCAAATCATCAAACCATGCATTTAAAAACAAACTTGAGCATACATTATAAAGTGTGCATATTAGTTTAAAACATGATTATACATATTAAATCACAAATATTGCCCTTTAGACTACAACTAACCATAATAGATGCACAATAAATATTCTAGCAAGAACTTGAAAAACATTCTAATAAGCTTTTAATCCTTAGCTTGTATGAACTTGTTCTTTTCTCTTTTTTTCCTTCAACTTTTCACATGATTTTCTTAATTTTTTTTCCTTTTTTTCTCAAGGATTCTTCTTTATTTTCTCTTTATCATCCCCTATTTTTTTCTCTTTAAGAGCACCTACCCTTTTATAAGCAAACCAAAACTAGAAGTTGCGAACCTATGGTGGTTTTGCACAAGATGGGTGGTTTATAAAAGATTCTTTATCATCCTCTCCTCTAACCTCCTTAAAAAGGTGTATTTTGGCCTATTTTGTCCTTTTATGAGTGCAAACCTATCAAGAGAAGGAAAACCACATAGTGTACTTAAACATGAAAATTTTCTTCTTTAGTTATAATTGATTAAATAGGACATTTTAACTAGATCATCTGAAATTATGATATAAATATATCATGGGCAAACATGAAATGTATAGAAAAGATGCATATCTAGCATTAGAAACAAATTTCATTTGATTTGGAGTTTTATAACTCTTTATTTATTCATATAAAGATTGGCCTCCAATTAGCTTACATCTATCAACGTAAATGAGGTTGATTATGGACAAGATGTTGTCAACATCTTTAAAGCAAACAAGATGTAAATGTTTGGTGGGAGTAGTTGATCATTTATCTCAAAGTGGTGGCGGTTGGAGCCGTTGAGGTGGTCAAAGATACAACGTTCATTAATCTCAAAGTGGTGTCTCGATCAACTTTTATTTGCTAAAGAAGATGATAAATGGAGATAGGGTAATATGTCATTAAGTCTCTCTATTAAAAAAGAGTGACATGTCATATATTTAAACCCTAGGAATTAGGGTTTCTAATTGGGATTTTGGTAAATTTCAAGTTAGTCCATTCTTTTTAATTTCTAACACATGCAACTCAATTGACTCATAAACTTTTTAATTCTTACAATTACACCTTTATAAACTTTGATTTAAATATTTTAATTTAGGAGCATTTTACAAATTAGTCCTTGGTTTTCATATTATATAAGTTGATCATTATGGACTATTAAATTCTCAATTTCTTTCAAATTAACTCTTGATTTGATTACTTTAAGTCCCTGAACTCACACGCTTTTTGCACTCTAGCCTTTAGTTTTGAAATTCTTTAACTTGACCCTCAATTAGCCTTCAATCTTTAAATTTTTTTCAATTAAAAATTTAATTTGATTAATTTAAATCCATGGACTCACATGCCTTTTGCATTTTATTCTTTATTTTCAAAATTCTTTAATTTCACCTTTAAAAAGCCTTGTACCTTTAAATTTCTTACAATTGAACCCGTAATTGCACCAATATAGCATTTCAAAGTTTTAATTGTGTATTGAATTTTCCAATCTTTATGAATTGATTCTAATTAGGCCTATAAACAAATTTTCCTTTAATTAAGTGATTAAATAAGTTGATTAAGCTTATTAAAGATTTAATTAAGTCCTTAAACTTAAGTAATTCTTATAATTTTGGCCAACCTTGGATTTCAACCTCAATTTTCTTTATATTAAGCCTTTCTTCATCCCATTTTATCAAAATATGTAATTAGTATTTAAAAGTGCATTTTTATCAAGGTATTATATATAATTTTACACTTGAAGTACCAATAACTACTTAACTAAAAAATCTTTTATAATAACAAGTCTGATATCATAAGATACCTTTAATTTATGATACATATTCATCCTAAATATAGGCCTATCACATTAATAAAAGGATCAATTGATGAGTTGAAGTACTAAAATTGAAAAGACAAAGAGAGGGTGAAGCTTAAAAAAGAAATGTTGGTTTAGTCCAAATTGGAATACTATTCTGTAATTGGATCATAATTGAAGTTGTAAAACTTGGATTTAGGTCTACTTTATATGGATGGAAAGGTAAGACATAGGTTTAAAACTTTCATGTAGAAGGTAAGGCTTAATTCTGCTATTTGGAAGTCCAAATCTTGGTAACAATGTAAAAGTCTAAATCTGTCCTGTAACTCAGATATTGTTTAGTGTTTAGCCTATATCTCGAGTTCTAGAAGTCCAAATAACCTCAATTTGTTTTGAAAAGTTGAGATAATTTCTTAGAACTTTCATGAGTAAGGTTGGTTCAAGTTCTGACATAATCGATCACGTTTTGTTCAGAGAAGAAGATAAGGATTGTCACCAAGTTAAGAACTGGACAACTACTCAATAATTAGTCATCAAATCAATATTTTTAAATTTTAGCCTATAAAAAAGGGCATTTACCATGCATTTAAACATCTTGGTTTCCATATCAAGATTATGTGCTTGCTTTCTCTTTTTGTATTTTTGTAATGCTTAAGTTTTGTTTTTATTAATATCTTGTTATGTCTTTCATTTTCTTTCCTTTACTTAGTTAACTTTATCTTATTTATGTTCTTATCTTGTTTATTTACGTTTATTTCTTTCATTATATTTAGCTAAGTTTATTATGTTAAGGTGAAAAGGTTACACTAATGGTGTAAGAATAAATATAGTATAAACTCAACATGG
Organism: Populus ilicifolia; assembly: GCA_015708895.1. Classification (NCBI taxonomy): domain Eukaryota; kingdom Viridiplantae; phylum Streptophyta; class Magnoliopsida; order Malpighiales; family Salicaceae; genus Populus; species Populus ilicifolia. The sequence goes on from SRLM01005784.1 coordinate 29,284, forward strand.
ACCTTAATGTTTGATAATAACATGATTACATTAGTTATCTTATTCAAATAATACTAATACTTATAAATATTTTCAGGTATTCATGATTATAACTTATGTTAATAACAAACCAAGTTTTTTTTATAGCACGGGTATCGGTTATACCATACAGTTTAGGCTATGAAAGTGTTAAGTATTTGTTGCACTAATAGTTATATAATATAAATCTAGTTTAACTATTTAACGAGCAAAGTATTAAAAGTGAATAAGATAACAAATATAAAATATGTTAGTATCATTATGTTTTCTCTTCACAATGCATAGATCTTTAAAAAATTTAGCAGAAGAAGGAATATGTTCAATAGTATTCAGCAAAGGTATATTGATCCTTACTTGTTGAAAGTTTTAAAGATTTTAGAGTTGTGATTAACTTTTTTTTTTTTAGTCAAGACTTGAGGAAATGGATGTGCTGGCAAAAAATCAGTCTTTTCTTTTAATAACCTTACCACTATAAAAAGTGATGACTGATTTGGCTTGATTCAAGTGTTGGCTTCCAGAACTAATTACATTTGCATTATATTGCCCCTTGGGATTTTGTTGTGGTTGAGGTGAAAACTTACTTTCTATTAGAAACTAAGAGCAGATGTGAACTTTGAAAGACTATCTTTAAAATTTTTCATACTTTAAGCAAGTTGAGTATTGATTGTCTCTTGCTTTTCAATGAATGCATGCAATGTTTCCTCAAGATTTCTTCTAGGAGGTGCATATCAATGAGAATTTTAAAAATTATAGTGTGCTTGAAACAGTGGTTGTGAAATTTGTTGATTAGTACTTAAAAGTGCATTTTTATCAAGGTTTTATATCATTATTTTGCACTTGAAGTATCAATAACTCTTTAACTAAAACATGTTTTATATTAACATATCTAATAATATAAGATATCTTTAATTTATGGTAAATGTTCATTTTAAATGCATTCCTATCACATAAATGAAAAGATTGATTGATGAATTTAAGAACTGAAATTGAAAGGACAGAAATGATCAAATTTAAAATAGAGATGTCAGTGCAGCCCTAACTAGAACACTATTCGATAATTAGGTCATATTTAGAGTTGTAGATCTTGGATTTAGGTCTACTTTATATGGATAAAAAGGTAAAACATAAGCCTATAACTTTCATATTGAGTCTAAGATTTAATAAGGCCATTTTCAAGTCCAAATTATAGTAACAATGAAGAAGTTTAAATCTCTCCTGCAACTTGAATATTGTTTAGTGTTTGACCCATATCTGGAGTTTTAGAAGTCAAAATGACTCTTTTTTTTCTTTCTGGAAATCTGAGATAATTTCCTACAACTTCATGTTTTCAAGTAGTTTCAATTTTAACGTTATCAATGACATTTTAGGAAAACAAAAGAAGATAATGATTGTAACAAAGTTAAGAGTTGGTCACCCACTTATCAATTAGTCATTAAATCAATAGTTTCTAATCTTATCCTATAGATGGTGGCATTTGCCATACATTTAGGCATCTTGGTCTCTAGATCAAGATTATGCTTTAGCTTTCTCTCTTTATTTTTTCTAAGTTTTATTTTTATTAATATCTTATTTATGCCTTTCATTTTCTTTCCTTTACTTAGTTAACTTTTATCTTATTTATGTTCTTATCTTGCTTATTTAGGTTTCTCTCTTTCATTATACTTAGCTAGGTTTATTATGTTAGGGTGAAAAGGTTGCACTAATGGTGTAAGAATAAGTATAATATAAACTTAACGTAGACTTTAATGTTTGATACTAACATGTTTTTTTATTATCTAGTTTACTTTTTAATACTTTGTTTGTTAAATGATTAATTAGATTTATGTTGTATAACACCTGATATAATAAATACTTGACACTTTGATAACTCATACTATATGGTATAACCGACACCTGAGCTATGAATGAAACTTGATTTGTTGTTAACATAAGTTATAATCATGAATGCCTGATGAGATTTACAAGTATTAGTATTAATCAAATAAGATTACTAATGTAATCATGTTAACAATTTATAATTTGATTAGAACCTTCTTTATGTGTGGTTTCCAATTGAATAATAATAGTTTATATTATACTTGTTTGACATACCATTAATGGATCCTCTAACCTTGATATTTGTTGTTATCATTACATTAATCTTTCATCTTAAAGTTCTCATCAACTTCTTCTTCTTATTTACACTACTACTACTACTACTACTACCACCTACTATTACTATTATTGTTGTTCTTGTTGTTGTTGTTGTTGTTGTTACTTTTGTTATTGTTATTGTTGTTATTGTATTATTATTATCTATAATTTATACAATTAACCTCTAACCTTTACATTTGTTTTTATCATTGTTTAGTCCTTACCTTAATCTTACAATCTCAAAGTCCTCTTTAACTTCTTGTTATTGTTCATAATTTATATAATTAACCTACATGTGATTTGATCCTGGTCATGTTGGGTTATTTATTACTTTGACACTCCTATATTTGGGAGAAGATATCAATCCTTTGGTCTTGTCACTGTACTAAAGGCTCTCGCTGCCATTCCTACTACTACAACTCTCACTATATATTCCATAAAAGCAGGATCTAAAAATAGGTTTGACCCATCTATCGATGCCACTTGTGAGGGTATATTATCCCCCTTGTCTATCTAATACCTTGAGCATTAATACATTTACTTGACGAGATAACAAATCATCTCGAATTCTCACTGACTCACCCCTTTTAGAGTTCACTGATTTTGTAAGTATATGAGAGGAGGTGTCCACAAAAGGATCCTAGTTTGGACCACTTTCATTATGAAAACTCTGATCACTTCCTTAAACTGGGGATGTGTTGCAATGTCTCGGTCGCACAAATTAATTACCCTATCTTAAAACACATAAGATAGTATAGAGTAAGTAAGGGATCGATCTCACGAGGAAGATTTAGTTCAGATTTTTATGTTATACGTTATGCAATTAGGAGCTTTTGATTTGTAATAGTCTAAACTATAGAAGAAATTAAACTAGTGAACATAATTAATTAAAACTTAAATATCAAAAAAACAAACCTTGGTCACAAGCACACATCTACCTACAGAAATCAAAACTGAGCCTTGAAACAAAACTCCAATTTATATTCTAAATTTTTATCTTTTCTTAACTTTGGTTAATTAACAGATCCGCTGTAAAACTAGCCCTAACCAACAAATAATCACAATGTCTGCACTAATGATTTAATCTAATGACAGCCTTAAAATTTAGATAAATTCATTAATCTTAACAACCAAGTTGTCTGCTTGTGTTGCTTTGATCGAATGTTTTTTCTAAATTTAATAACGTAGTTCCGCCATAATTATCAAGCTTAGTTGCTTCATAAGTTTATATACCATAACTTCGGTTTTGATACCAAACTTAGCAATAGATTGTTCACAATAATAACTCAGAGTCCGCTCTAGCAATTATCAATAATAATCATAGAAAATATCCATAGAAAAATAATCATACTCATTTATAATGCAAACTAAAAATAAATGAAAGAATAAATCTCATAGTTATTGAAATCTGAAAGTTTTTGTATCCTTACAACAAAGAAAAGAGTTTAGCCTTGCATATCTATTGAACAACTACTCCTAAAGATAAAAGAAAGCATTATTTCTAGTATGTAGAGAGGAGTGATTAGTACTCAAAAGTGCATTTTTATCATGGTTTTATATCATCATTTTGCATTTAAAGTACCAATAACTCCTTAACTAAAGTACGTTTTATAATAATTTATCTAATAATATAAGATACCTTTAATTTGTGGTAAATGTCCATTTTAAATGCAGACCTATCACATAAATGAAAGGATTGATTGATGACTTTAAGAATTTCAATTGCAAAGGCAAAGAGATGATCAAACTTAGAAAAGAGATGTCAGTGCAATCCAAACCGGAACACTGTTCGGTAATTGGGTCATATCTGGAGCTATAGATCTCAGATTTATGTTGTATAACAATTGGTACAACAAATGCTTGGCACT
>SRLM01005830.1:0-31853 GCA_015708895.1 Populus ilicifolia
GGCCTATGTCTTACCTTTCCATCCATATAACATAGGCCTAAATATGAGATCTATAGCTCCAGATATGACCCAATTACCGAACAGTGTTCCGGTTTGGATTGCACCGACATCTCTTTTCTAAGTTTGATCATCTCTTTGCCTTTGCAATTGAAGTTCTTAAAGTCATCAATCAATCCTTTTATTTATGTGATAGGCCTGCATTTAAAATGGACATTTACCACAAATTAAAGGTATCTTATATTATTAGATAGATTATTATAAAACGTACTTTAGTTAAGGAGTTATGATACTTTAAGTGCAAAATGATGATATAAAACCATGATAAAAATGCACTTTTGAGTACTAATCATATCCCTGTTACAATGTTAAGATAATTTCTGCTAGTATCATCGTAGTGAGATTTATCTTAGTATTTTTCTATACAACAAAAGCTGCAGTTGCCTCTAAATTGATTATTCTAGTGAGGTCTGAAAATAGCACTAAACCAAAAATTTTTAAAGTAAGTATTCTCCCTTTTCTTTAACAAATATAAAGTCATTCATCCTCTTTTCAAATACTTTATCTACCAACTTTCATTTTAGGTCAATAGCACTTTTCTCCAATATTATATGAAGATTTGAAACTTTAATTAATTTGACTAATTCAATTAGCACTTTGCTGTGCCTTTAATGAAAATAGACTTTGTATAGATTTTGATAAATTAGTCAGTAAACTATAATACATGTCCATATTTCTAAAAGTGAAGCACTAGTACTCGAGATTTTGAAATGCATCAAGGCTTTAATTGTTGAATTTTGTATGGATACCTTCGTGAATTTCCATATCATCCTATATTTCTTCAAAACCTATCCTCACGAATGCTTTTTAAGTGTGAGATGAGCTTTTTCAAGTTGTTTCTAGTGCAACTCATATTTTTTATGGGTGACAATTTACTATCATCTAATCTCAAACAATCACCTTCTAATAGCTGTAGGGATTTAGAATCTAATTTGTATTCAACAAAGGTTATCTCTCTAATGATGGTCATTTTATCAGCCATAAGTCTTTCAATTCAAGATGCTTTTTACAGTTTAGCATATCTTAATGCAACAAAGTTTATTTATGGAACATACATCATATAGGTAGGTTTTATGTCTTTTTACATGAGACACTGAGGTAAGCACTATCTAGTCTTAAAAAAGTATCTTGCTATCCTAGTTGTTACCCTTATGGAGGTAATATATAGGCTCAATAGATAGTGAGATGGTATGTATATCAAACATTACCAATCCAAGCACTTAGCAAATAGTCGGATGATTTTACAAACTTAAACCGTAACTAAAAATCATAGGGTAAGCCGTTACTTCCTCACTTAACATGGAATTTCTTATATGTGCAAAGCTATATATCACAAACAAATTACTAATGCGTGAAGAAATTTGTCCATATCCAACTTATAAGCATGAGTAGGACAAAACATTCTAAAATGTAAATAAAAACAGGTAAGAAAAATGCAAAAAATCAAACACTTCAAATCACATAAACCATATAGAACACATAAAGCCTAGTCCAATATGGTAAAAAATAGAAGACCCTTAGTGATTCTGTCTCACTTGTGGTGTGGCAGGACATTAGGGTCAAGGGTTCGCCACCTAGTTGTTTAGTTTAGGGTTACCAAAAAACTCGAGTGGACTAGTTTTATATGAAATTCTAGGGTAAGAGATTGATTGTAATTAAAAAAAAATATTAACACTCCTAATGCATTTTACTTGAGATAAGCTGCACTATGTGGTCTAGGTGTGGCTTTAATGTATTGATGATTTCCTAACCAGCTTTAATGTATTAATTATTTCCTAACCAATAATTTATCTATGACTTATAATAAATATTTATTTTTATGAATAAATTTGACATTTAAAATTTATTATAGGCTCGTATCCTCAAATAAATTCTTGTGGAAAGAATCCATATAGGTGCTTTAACAAAATTTACTTATCCTAGAATCGTATGTTATGGTGAAAAAATCTTTCAATTAAAATTGGTAAATACTAGAGATAATTTTAGAAATTTTAAAGTTAAATTTTGATGTTTAAATACCAATCTACTTGTAGATCCAACATTTACACCAAAATGTTAATCATTAATTCTCTTGAATTAAAATTTTTAGGGTTTATTAAAATATTGGTTGTGTTCTCATGAATTTAATAAACTAATTATTAAATAAAAAATACATGTAAAGATATTTTTTGAATTTTCTTGTATATATAACAAATGTTAAATCATACCATATGTTTATATATTGTTGTTCAGTAAGACATGATTTTTATTTTTTAAGAGACTTGGTTAAATGCACACAAAATAAAATACATTTTTGTATTTTTTAAATGAGAAATGTTTTTATAAATTTTGAAATTTTTTGAGATTTAAACAAAAAACGAGTATTTTAATATTAGATTAGTGTCTTACAATATAAGTTTACAGTCATGATATTAAATAAAATTACTGAAAAAATATGTGAGGGCCCTAAAATATTTATAATTGTTCTTGATTTTTTTAATAGAATTTTTAGGAATTTATTTGGGGCTTGTTCAAGAAAAAATATATTTTTATTCTAAATAAAATTATCAACATAGGCTTAAAGGTATGTCTATCAAACAACCTTTTAGGCCAACAATCCCTTAATAAAAAAAGTAACTAACCAAACAAATCTTAGTACTTGACCCAAAACAAAACCAATCAAGTTGACTAAAAAACATTGATTCAACCTTTAATCGAATAAAAAATATTGGTTTGACCTGAAACTAAAACAAAACAAATAATTAAATAAAAAATAAATCAAAAATTAAAAAAATATTTTTTTTTAACAAAAATAGATCACACACCAATAATATGAAGAATATGATGAACATTCAAATTGAAACCCAACAAACATAAATTGCAAACCAAATAAGTTTTCATATAATCAAGAGTAAGGTTTTATTCATAATCATGCATAGATCAAGAAATCATGTTTATTTTCTTCAATTAACACTTAAAAGTCATGATTTGATCAAAATATATTTGTATAGTTGAAAGAGGCTTAGCATCTAAATGTATAAATACGTGTTATTGATGCATTTTAACTGTAGATTATTTGTTAAAGATGACAAGCTAACATACATGTGCCTTTAAAAAAGAAATTGAAGAACTATTGCTAAAAAATAGTCTAGGCTATATAGGTTTCTTAACACACTACTTTTGGTCATCACAAACCATATTACTAATACCAAGCTTTGTTAACTACAAATAACTAGTAAATAACATCAAATCATCAATAACATGTATGAAGTTTCAATTCCTAAAACTATCAAATTTTATCTAGCTTACAAATCTATATAATCTGGATTCAAATTTAGTTCCCTAAAAATATTTTGGTCTTGACAAGCCTTTCAAATTCAAGATCAATAATGTTGCTTCAAAATGTATTAATTAAACTAAACTATTTTTTTTTATGAAAACCAACCTAATTAGAAAGTTTTTGTCATATTAAAAACATCAAACACACCCTTAAAGCAAACATGAAATAGTACAATTAAAATAGCAAAAAAAAAAAACACAACCCTTTTTATAAATATAAATGTAGACCAAATGACAACTAAAATCTCCTTATATAGGCCATATTTACACTACTTTTAAATTATAAAATATACCTTTGAAACCATAGAACAACTAATGTCTTTTTTGCTCTTCTTTGTAAAGTTTTGCTTTCACAAACTTAATGCCCTTTCCATACTGAATAAACTCTTGTACTAGGCTCATAAACCTTCACAACTAGGGTATTTTCTCAATTTTCATCTCTTTATTTTCTCCTCCTTCTTAGCTTTGATTTTCAAGGGTTATTTATAGGGTTTTGCTTGATTTTTTTGTAGTTGGATTCAATCAAAGATTGATCAGTATTGGCCCTTTTATCAAAATGGAAAGGTTTTGAACAAAAATAAAATAAAATTAAAAGCTTTATACTAGGTTGGTTTTGCAATGGTGGTTTTAGTTTCAGGGATTTTAATGGTTTTACCAAACTTAGAGACTAGGGAGCTATTTTTTGGTCTTCTAGTTTTAAGAGGAATACGATTAACCCTTGATAAGAATTTATTAAGAAAGTTTTAAGTTTGAACATATGAAAAAGTCAACAATTTTTTCAAATGGGTGTCATAATTATGGCTGACTAGATTGACCATTTTCAAGGTCTTGTCAGAGTAACTCTAACTTTAACATTATCAGAGACCACCTGAAGTTGGTGGGGAAGGTGTATATCTTTTTTTTTTGGATCCAATCTTACTTAATTTGAAGATACCTTAACTAAAATACGTTTTATAATAATCTATCTAATAATATAAGATACTTTTAATTTGTGGTAAATGTCCATTTTAAATGCAGGCCTATCACATAAATGAAAGTATTGATTGATGACTTTAAGAACTTCAATTGCAAAGGCAAATAAATGATCAAACTTAGAAAAGAGATGTCAGTGCAATCCAAACCGGAACACTGTTCGGTAATTGGGTCATATCTGGAGCTATAGATCTTAGATTTAGGTCCACTTTATATGAATAGAAAGGTAAGACATAGGCCTACAACTTTCATATGGAGTCCAAGATCTAAAAAGGCCATTTTCAAGTCCAAATTATTGCAACAACAAAGAAACCCAAATCTGTCCTCCAGCTCGAGCACTGTTCAGTATTTTAGCCATATCTAGAGTTCTAGGAGTTGAAATGAGCTGAATTGTTTACACAAGAAAGCTAAGACAATTTCCTAGAACTTTCATGTTTCAAGTGGCTCTAATTTTGACGTGATCAATGACATTTTGGGTAGACAAGAGAAGATAAGGATTGTCACCAAGTCAAGGGTTGGCTACCTACTCAACAATTAGTCATCAAATCAATAGTTTCGAATTTTGGCCTATAAAAGGAGACATTTGCCATGCATTTAGGTATCTTGGTGTCCAGATCAAGATCATGCTCTTGTTTTCTGTCTTTGTATTCTTTATATTTTGTTTTCATTAATATCAAGTTTATGCCTTTCATTTCCTTTTCTTTGCTTTGTTAAGTCTTATCTTATTTATGTTCTTATTTTGTTTATCCATTTTTCTTTCTTCCATTATGTCTAGTTAAGTTAATTATGTCAAGGTGAAAAGGTTACACTAATGGTGTAAGAATAAGTATAGTATAAACTTAATATGGGCTTTAATGTTTGATATTAACATGTTTTATATTTGTTATCTTGTTCACTCTTTAATACTTTGCTTGTTAAATGATTAATCTTGATTTATGTTGTATAACAATTGGTACAACAAATGCTTGGCACTTTCATAGCTCATAATGTATGGTATAACCGACACCTGAGCTATGAAAGGAACNTTGTTATTATCATTGTTTAATCCTTACTTTAATATTTTATCTCAAAGTTCTCATCTTCTTCTTCTTCTTTATTGTTGTTGTTGTTATTATTATTATTATTTTTATTATTATTATTGCTATTAATATTATTATTGTTGTTGTTGTATCATTGTTATTTATAATTTGTATAATAACCTCCCTGTGATTCAACCCGGTCTTGCCGGGTTATTTATTACTTCGACACTCCTGCACTTGGGAGAAGACATCAATCTTTTTGTCGTGTCAAAAGGATAAAGAAAAGGCTAAGCTTAGAAAAGAGATGCCAATTCAATTCAAATTCAAACACTGTTCAGTCATTAGATCATATCTAGAGTTATAGATCTTGGATTGCAAATTAATTTATATGGATGGAAAGATAAGAAATAGGCCTATAACTTTCATAAGTATGGAAAGACCCAAATTTTTCATTTTCAAATTCAAAGTCTGGTCATAAAAGAGAAGTCAGAATTTGTCCTATTATTTAACCTAAATATTACTCAGAGCTTTATCAATAATTGGAGTTCTAAAAGGATAAATGATGTGAAATTTAATGGGTGGAAGGAAATGACAATGTCCAATAACTTTGATGAAGATGACTAGCTTAAATTTTGATGGTAGAAATGACATTTCATTTAGACAAGAGCTTGAGAGCTATCCACCACTTCCACCAGTAGCATTGCTCATTATTTTAGACATACCTTGAGTTATCTTGCTTCAAATGCTCTGTAATTTATGTTAAGATATTGCCACTTATGTGGCAGCATTTGCAACCTATCTTCTAAAAGAGGATGGCTACCATTGCCATTATCAAAGAGGGTTGTTAGGTGCAGCCACCATTGTTAAAGATGAGTGAAGTTGGCAGCCACCATTGTTGATAAAAGAGCAAGAGAAGTTGCCATAAATGCTTATAAATAGAGGTATACGTGAGAGAGCAAAATAAAAGAGGAAAAATAAAGCTAAAGATGTCAGAAATCTAGAAGAGAGCGGGTTGCCAAGACAACAAGTAATAGTTTTCATTGCAGCATTGAAAAGAGAGAAAAAAGTGAGGTTGAAAGTTTAAATAGGGAATGATTCGTCCTCCTTTATTGTTGTAAATCTTGTTCTCTCCCTAGATAATGAAATGACTTCTCCTGTGGATGTAGGCGGTTTGTTGAACCACATTAAATATTGTGTTAGTGTGCTTGGCCTCCTATGAGTAAATATCAATACATCATTAGTCGGATTCTCTAACAATTGGTATTAGAGCATTTGGTTTAAAGTGGTGTTTGATTTTGCTCAAAAATAAAAGTTGTCAAAATTGTGTTTTGACCATACCACTGTGTAGAGAAGGAAGAGACGAAGTCACTAGTGAAAACCACGTTGAAATTAGACATTGAAAATAGCCGCACACACCGTCATGCGCCGACGAGGTGGCTGGTCACATGCTTATACGCGCACCACGTGTCACACGTGTCTTCTTTGCCTGAATAGGCTAACCCGACCTGAATACCAGAAGATTCGACCTAGGTACAAGATTCGAATGATGATGATGTCATCGTGACATCATATCTTCATCAGCATAAACAGGTGGCATGACATGTCAGCACCAGTCAGCAGCCATGTTAGCACTGTGGGACCAACTTGCCACATCACTAGCCGCGAGTAGAGAGTAAGCCGAGCTGAGCCAAGCCAAGTTGGAGTCGTGCTGAGCTGTGAGCCGAGGGACAAGATGCTGTGTAGCGGAGTCTACATGCAACTAGATCTGAAATTGAATTTGGACTGTTGATTAGGTCAGAATTGTTTTGATGAAATCTCGGTCGTTTAAAGTGTGATTTAGATGATTTCAAACTTGTTTCCAGCTAATTTGATCATTTTGGATACATTGGTATGGTTCGATCATTAAGATTGAGACTAAAAATGGTAGTGATGAATTATTAAAGAGAGATTGCTTAATGAGGAGGCATCTGAAGGTCATCATGGTGGTCGATTAATATGAAGAAGAAGAAATCACACATATTTACCTAATTACATATGTTGAACTATTATGTGGGGAATTTTTTTTTAATTGCTTTGAGGGAAGGAAAAATTAGAACACTTTGAACACCAAATCATGTGGACAATTTAAGGTGGAGAGTGAAATTTGATAAAGACCAATCTTGAAAAATCTAAGAGCTGGTAGTCTCGTTAGATGTTGAGAAATTAGGTATAAAACTAAGATACCCTAGATTACTTGTAAAGGAAAGTAGTAACAAAGCTAGCAAATGGTTGTATATACGGAAAGACCATACAATGGATAAATATGGCCTAAGAAATTCTGTCTAGAAAATTGTGTTTTAAACGGGGTTGTTGTGACCCCTCCAATCTTTCCTGGAAACTTGCTTAGTGGAAGGATTATTTATATGGTACTATTTTCGTATATATAGCAGTTTGTAATAAAACGGTTGAAGACTAGTAATATGACGACATAAAAGAATAGTTAGGTTCTGTATGATCAAGGATCTGATGGAGTGGTGATTTCTCTAAAGAAGTTAGATTCCATGACTATAATTTCTCGAAGGGAGAATTGATGAAGACCCTGATAATGAAAGAGAAATATAACAAGGAGATGAAGATTGACACCCTATTTTGACTTGGACAGGTGTTGTGACAAGATGAGCTGTCGTCAAACATAAAAGCAAATAATATAGAGAAATCTAGAGAATCAAAATTATATAAGAGCACACGAAGATTGTGCAGGAGTACCCATAAGATCTAATGAGGTACTGTAATGAGACAACAAGTGAAAGGAGAAGAAGAGTTCCCAGATGAAGCTTAGAGTAGAGACTGTGTGAAAAAGTTGTACAACAAGAAGTCTTTTATGCTCTTGATAAAGATAATTAGCGAAGGCCTTTTCAATGCATGAAAAGATGGAAAGATGAGTTATTGCAGATGCACTTAATTGATAGGGTGTAAATGCCTATGATAAAAGGCGACAACTTGTGATGAAAGGCAAAAACACTAAAGGGAGTTGGTGTGAGTGGAGCTATCAAGCAGAAAGGCATAAAAGCTCCAAACATAGAATACGAGATGGAAGATTGCGATGAGTATACCACAACTTTTTCTTTCTATATGATTAGTAATAATGATCTCTCCTATAGTTCATATAATGGTAGAGGATTTTCGAAGCCACTTTGAAAACATCCCAGCTAAAGGAGGATGCGATCGCCTATGAAAGGCAAAGACACCTTAAAGAAGGTGTGAAGGCCGTGATAGGTGCCCCAGATTAAATCGTTGTATGATGATGAGCGAAGACACCTCAAGAGAAGGTGTGTAGGCTGTAATAGGAGCCCAATTCAAAACGCCCTAGAGCCAATATGATGGCTAGATATGAGTGGACAAATGGATAGCCAATGAAGTGACTATGATGAGTATGGAGACAAATACAGAATTGACTTTCATGAATATTGCTCCTATGCTAAAGATCAATGAGCTGGAAAACATTTGCCTTAGACAATAAGTGGATGACTTGTGGAGCATTAAGACGCGGTTGCTATGAAGGAGTAGAGGGCATACGTAGGTTTCGGGAACAAGTTGACTCTTGTCAAGGTCGTGAGCTTAGTAATGACATTGTAATACTTAGAGTATGAAGACATATATGGATCAACCTTTTATAGGCTGCCCCTATCATTAAAGATGGAAAGCTACTTGGACTCTTGAGACTAAGAGTAGGAGACTCATGAAGAAGTAAGACATGATTTTTAGGGTGGAATAGAGGGCAGGCGCAACTCCTGGATGAGTAGACTCTTGGAAGAGTGGTGAGCTTGTGATCATATTGAGATATTCAGATAATGACTATTGTACTTGGAAATAGAAATTTTTGTTTGAAGAGGTGTTATAAGCCTTGATGTGAGGCTTGATGATTGAAAGGTTTGGCAAGTACCTGTAAACTTGGTCACAGATGCTCTTGAAATGGTAACCTTAGAAGAGTTACAAAATGTAAGCATGTGCTGAAGAAGCAAGAGGACAATTATCCATATAAATGGCAAAGGGGGTGATTGTTAGGATATTGCCACTTATATGGCAGCATCTGCAACCTATCTTCTAGAAGAGGATGGCTGTCATTGCCATTGTCAAAGAGGGCTGCTAGGTGCAACCACCATTGTTGAAGATGAGCTGGAGTTGGTAGCCTCCATTGTTGAGAAAAGAGCAAGAGAAGTTTCCATGGATGCCTATAAATAGAGGCATACGTGAGAGAGCAAAATAAGAGAGGGAAAATAGAGCTAAAGATGTGAGAAATCTAGAAGAGAGTGGGTTGCCAAGACAACCAGCAGTAGCTATTATTGCAGCACTGAAAAAAGAAAAAAGAGTGAGGTTGAGAGTTTAAAGAGGGAATGATTCCTCATTCTCCTCTATTGTTGTAAATCTTGTTCTCTCCCTAGATAATGAAATGGTTTCTCCCGTGTATGTAAGGGGTTTGCTGAACCATGTTAAATATTTTGTTAGTGTGCTTGGCCTTCTATAAGAAAATATCAGTAGATCACTGGTCGGATTCCCCAATAATTTAATGGGTGGAAGAAAAAGATAATTTCCAACAACTTTTATAAAGAACACTTTGCCAAATTCTGATCGTATTAATGTCAATTCATCCAGTCAAAATGCTTGAGTGTTGTTGTTTACCAAGTCCACTAAATCAATAGTGGCCACTATATCAATTATCAAATGAATAGTTTTGAATTTTAGCCTATAAAAGTAGGCATTTGCTATTAATTGAGGCATCTTGTTTTTCATATCAAGATCATGTTCTTACTTTCTCTCTTTATATTTTTATAATGCTTAAGTTTTGCTTTTATTAATCTCTTGTTCATACTTTTCATTTTCTTTACTATACTTAATTACCTTATATCATGTTTATATTCTTATATTGTTTATTTCAGTTTTTTTTCTTCATAATGTCAAGCTAGGTTAATTATGTCAAGGTGAAAATGTTTCACTAATAGTGTTAGGATAAGTATAATATAAATTCAATATGAACTTTAATGCTTATATCCTAAATAACTTGCTATTAACATGTCTTATTATTTTTATCTTATTAATTCTTAATACCTTGCTTGTTAAATGATTAATCTAGATTTGTGTTGTATAATACTTAGTACATCAAATAATTGATCCTTTATAGTCTTCGGTCAACATCATTATTATGAGAGGAACTTGATTTGTTATCAATATAAGTTAGCATCATGAATACTTGATAAAATTTATAAGTATGGTGTTACATAAATAAGATGATTAATATGATCATGCTGATAATTTATAAAGAGTTTATATTTTACTTATCTCTAATACTATTAGTGTATCCTCTAACATTGATATTTTTTTTATCATTATATAATCTTCACATTAATCTTAAATCTCAAAGTTCTCTTAAACTCATCCTTACCACCACCACCATTGTTGTTGTTATTGTTGTTGTTGTTGTTGGTCTTATTATTATTATTTATAATTTATATAGTTAACTTCCCTATGGTTCAATCTCGGTCTTGTTAGGTTATTTATTATTTTGACACTCCTGCACATGGGATAAGACATCAACTCTTTGATTGTGTCACTTCATATTCATTCGGCCAAAGGTTTCAACTCGATCAATTAAGAATTTGAAAATCGAAGAAAAGCTGATTGGGGACAAGATGTTAAAGACTTCTATGGAAGAATTGAGATGTAAATGTCTAATTTTATAGGTATGAGGTTGTAGAGGGGGTGTTTCTTAATTGAATGATGTTGGTTACAACCTGTAAGATGGTTAAAAACATCACATTCATTCATTTAAAGATATCTTGCAACAGTCCAGCCTAATATGTTGTATATTATTTGCTTTGGCTTAACTCAACTCAGCTTTCATGCCTCACAGTTTTGTTTTTGGCAGCCTATAAGCCTCAAAACACATACAAATATTGGCAACCAACATTACTAATACAGCCAATAACCATCTCCTTACCCACCAATATGGGATATTACAATCTATCCTCTTTAAAAAGCCCAACGACCCCACGACCCTGTCGGCATAATCGGATAGCCCTGTATATTATCTGCTTTAGCTCAACCTAACCCAGCTTTTATGCCTTACGGTTTTGTTTTTGGTAGCCCACAGGCCCTAAAACACGTACAACATGTTGGTAATAAGTACTACTAATAAGGCCAATAACCACCTCCTTACCCACTAATATGAGTTATTACATATCTACTCAACCAGTCAAAATTGCTAAATAAGAAGATCAATAATGGGTGAACAACATGTTATTTAGATTAAACGTTATAAATTAGGGTTTTTTAATTTGACATTTGGCTAATTTTAATTTGGTCCCTACTTTTCCATTTATTTTTAATTGCACTCATAATTATCTCCGAACTTATAATT
Source organism: Populus ilicifolia (assembly GCA_015708895.1). Lineage (NCBI taxonomy): Eukaryota > Viridiplantae > Streptophyta > Magnoliopsida > Malpighiales > Salicaceae > Populus > Populus ilicifolia. The sequence goes on from SRLM01005830.1 coordinate 11,761, forward strand.
ACATGCAATTGCACCATCATAAAATTCAAATATCAGCCCTAAAGTTTAATACATTTTATAAACGAGTCTTTGGTTTTAATTTGTTCATTTTCATCCTTAATTGATTATCAAAATTTTAATTCCTTTCAACTTGCCTGTAATTTCATCAATTTCTACCCCTGAAAATATGCATCATTTATAGCTCTATTTGTTTGCAAGAAAGTTATTTTTTTTAAAAAAAAGTGAATTTCAGGGAAAGTGAATTCTTAAAAAATTAATTATTTTTTGATGTTTGGTAGTGTTATGGAAACTAAACTGGAAAACACTTTCTAGTGTTTGGTTATGAACTACAAAATAACTTATTAATGTTTTATTTTTCTCAAGTTTATTAAAATAATAAAGAACAAATGTTACAAATTAAAAAGTTAAATGAAAATGAAATTGAAAAGAAATATAATTTCATAAATGATATCAAATAAAAAAAAATAAAGATCAAATCTAAAAGGAAAAAACAAAGATGAAGAAATTAAAATAATAATAGTAATTAATATTTTATAAAGTATTTCAATTAAAATAAGTAACAATCAAAAGAATGAGGATTAAATTTGATAGATAAAAAATTTTAGTAAAAGAATAATAGGAGAAAAACAAATAAATATTATAAAAATAAGGACCAAGGCTAATCTAAAAATTAAATTTTAAAAAATAAAATTGAAAAATAAATATTCAAAACAAAATATATATAGCAATCAAAAGTTTGAGGATCAAATTTGATATAATCATTAAATAATAACATTTCTAAATTTTTACAATTTCCGGAAAGTGTTTTCCACCTAAATTTTCAAGGAAAACATTTTTCTGAAAACCAAACCAAATTTTTCTTTAATTAGAAAATGCTTTTCATACTTTCCTAACAACAAACAAACATAAAAAAATTTAAAAGTGATTTTCTAGAAATCATTTTTCAAAAAACAAACACAGTTAAAAGAAAAAACATTTACCTGAAAATTAAGTCAAAATTTTCTTTAACTGACAAGTATTTTCTATTGATCAGAAAGTGTTTTTTATTGATAGGAAAGTATTTTCCATTAACTAAATTTTCTAATGGCAAACAAACACGGGAAAGTTTGGAAAGTGGTTTTCCGAAACTACTTTCTGGAAAACAAACATGGTCGTATGTTGATCTTTTGTCTTGGAAATTTGTAATTAAGTCCTTAAATGACCTCTAAACTTTTATTTTTTTAACAAATAAACCCTTAGTTTAACCAATTAAACCTTTTAAAGTCTAATTTAAATCTTCAAACTTCAATTTCTTTCAATTAACACCTAAATTAACTCAAACAATTGATTTTCATTGCAATTAAATCCTTAATAAAATTAATCAAGTCTTCCAAAATTTTCATTAAGTCCTTATCCATAACATTTTGTGTTTCTTTATGCTAAATAAAAATATTTTCACTAATTAGAACTTTTTTCAGTTTAAATTTGGTTATAAATTCTATCAATTTTATACATTTTAGTTCTTTAACTTTTTCACTATCATCTTGGTCCTCCACCACCATTATATATATATATATATATATATATATTATGTGTGGTAAAACATGAGTAGCAATTAAGATGAATGATGCATGACATGTGACATAAAGAACCATATATATAAAGATATTTCTAAGAACATAGAACATATAAATCACAAATAATTAACCCATGATAAATAGTTTAGGCAATCCAAAACTATTGTGCATGCATACTAATATTTCACCAAAACTAAATACATGCTTTTTAGAGAGGGAAAAATTATAAGGATAGTGATCTCAAATTTAGGGTTTACAGTGAAATTTAATTCTCACCTTTTTTAAAAAAATTATAGGGGAAATTTGAAATAATAATAAATGGGAACTTAAGTTTTGAATCGTTTCTTTTAATTACCCAATTTATATTAATCCATCATAAATTAATTATTTTACCAAGCATGTCAACATAAATATTTGAACCTAATCAAATGCGAAGAGAAATCATGAACAGATAGTAAATTTATTCAAATCAACATCAACAAACATATCTAATTTGAAATTTAACAAATAAACAAAAAATTGTTATAAAAATAAATAAATTGCATATTAGGATGCAAAATTGACCTTCACGAGTCTTAAGAGTTGGCTATAACTCGACCAAAGTGAATGGAATGAAAAGAAAGAGTGTGCTAAAAAAATAGTGTTGGCATATGTACTGTAAATGAGAAGGATCAATCGGGATTGCAAGCATCAATTGTATGTTTCATTAGGTTGGGAAGGCACACAAACCACCCCACAATATGCAGGAATCCTTCCTTCTCTTTTTTGTGTGGAAAATGTTGACCACCTCTATCGAAACTAGAAAATCAGAAATTAAAAAATTGCTGATGTGCTGGAATTTTTTAGATTGTTATCAGTTTTGAGTTTTTTTTGTTTCCTTATGTATTTTTATTGTTTCCTTAGGTTTTTTATTTACAAAAGGCTCTCCCTTAATTATTTTTTTGTGTGTCCTCTCCTTTTTCTATCTTCATATCTATTTATATTGCATGAGATTCTTTAGAAAACACGAAAACTGAACTATAAAAAATAATTTTGGAAACCATATTATTTCTTTCTTGGCTATAGATTCCTAATCAATCAAATTTTCATATTCTTAATATGTAGGATCTCTTTCAAAAAAATTTCATTTTTGCTTGATCCTTCTGTTTATTTATCTTTACTCTTTTCCAGTCTTCCATTATTTTTAAGTCTTTAATCACATTAGTCCCTCCCTTGTTCTCTCTTTTGTTTTATTTCGCTCCCCAAACTCTCTCTCTCTCTCTCTCTATATATATATATATATATCATAAAAATAAAATTAAATATAATAGTTAGGATTTAAAAAAGGTCATGAAAAAATAAAAAAATTAAGAAAAAAAATCATGAAGGATTGTAACAAAAAGGATTTTGTAAAAAATATATATTAATATTATTAAGAAAGAAAGAAAAATTGAATTATGCATTATTAAATAAATTCCTTAATTAATTATTTCAATTAAAAAATTTCAAGACTTGGTTTGATTTTAAAAAATTAATAATTGAAGACAGGCATTGCTTCACTTTATTTTTTTAGAAAAACAATTAGACAATCATATTTGAGATCAAAATGAGAAATTATAGTGAACACACGAAACTATGAATGGTCTTATTTGGATCAATTTTTATTTTATTTTAGAATCCATTGGAAACACAAAATAAATATTCACAGGTAAGCAATCAAATAAAATCAAAGATAAAAAGAATAAATTTATTAAGCTTTTTTTATTAGGTTTTTAAGAGATTTTCCTGCAATTACAATTGTGATGAATGAAAGAAAAGGCCCAGGGAAGGAGAAGAGACATTGATATAAATTATACCTAGGCATTTAGTAAGGAAATTTGTTATATTTAATGGCATATGAACTAAAATAGAAAGGGCTAAAAATATAAACGAATGGCACATAAAATGAAAAAGGCCACGCACTTGGGTTTGAAAAGGCAATCTCGCAACTTGGATTTTTTATTTTTTCATTAGCTTAAGGATTAACAAAATAGATGATACCTCACCTAAAGTGGCAAATGAAATTAAATTAGGTTACTTTAACTAAGAAAAAACAATTTTAAATCTATAGTTACCTAAGAAAACCTGATAAATACCCTAATAATCTAAAAACAAAACCAATCTTTGAACTCCAAACAACTTTAATTGATCAATAAACATAAAATTAGGTTGAGAAAAAAAATTTATCAACCCAATCTATCTTTTCTAGCATAAAAGACTAAGAAATGCTTAAATAAAACTCTTCTCATAAAAAACAAATCTTTAACACTAAAAATCCTTTGTTTTCTCTCAAATTTATAGATTTAAAAATGAATAAAATAAAGTTTTAGATCAAATAAAAAACTACAAAAACTAAAAGGACATAAAATGAAAATAAAGATATTCACAAACTAAAATCAACAAAAATGTGTGGCATCAAGAATGTTAAAAAAAGAAAGCTTGTTGCTTGCTATCAAATTTAGTCCCTCAAGTTTTAATTTTTTCTATAAATTTTTATTTTATGTTAAAATAAAACATCAATCTTATACAAAGATTTTTTTCTCATAGTAATAAGCCCATAGAAAGCAAATATAAATAGATTATTAAGTTTAATTCTCAATAAAAGAAATATAGAAGGACTAAATAGAAAAAAATTATTTATGGATTAGAATGGAAAATTCTCAAAGAAAAAAAATGAAAACTATGTAAATCCATAATAAACTGAATTATGTTCATAGTACAATAATAAATTTTTAACCAATAACTCAAATTTCTTCTTAATAAAACAAGAACTATAATAAACAAAATTTAAAAAAAAAACTCAGAGTATTATGTGGTTTGGTCCATTAATACTTTAGTACATGAAATTTATTTTTTTCTACTAATTATTTTTTTTTTATCAATTAATATAAGATTTTAATCTTTTTAAATTTTTTTTAAATCTATCTTTCTTTTCTAATTTCATTCATTCTAAAAAAAAATGAATGTGATATCTCTCAACATATTAGCATATACTTCTTGTAGGTAATATGATATCATTATTTACATATACTTTATAATACAATTAAATGAGCAAATAAAAAAGTGAAAAAGAGATATTTTCAACACAAAAATCATTCATATCTCTAAAAACACATGACATGATTGAGAAATTTTTTTTCTAAAAAAATATTGATTCACATTTAAGTTTGAACTAAAATAACATAATTTGATAGAAAAATTGAGATTTAAGTTAAAAAAAGAACTAGAGCATTTAATTTCATCAAATTAAATTGATATACAAATACAAAGTGGGGTTGTTTAGAGTAACCAAGCAACTAAAAAAATTAATGGAATTAAAAAAATAAAAATAAAAATGTTAAGAGTGTGGAGCGTTGTGACCATTATTGTTTTGAAGTGGTATTTTTAGTGTTGGGAGAAAGAATAAATAATTTTTTTCTTATCAATAAAAAAAGCATGAAATTACAATTTAATATTTTGATTATTAGAAACCTTAACTGGTATTAGAGTCTGGATAAGAGGATTGATTGTGTATAGAGAGGATACATTGCTCCTATTACACCTTATTTAAATTAAGCTACATTATTTATTTATTTGATATAAACTAAGATATTGTTATGTTTTCTAGTCATTGGTCTATTTAATATTTTTAAAAAATTCTTTTCAGTAAGAAAATCATTATCTTATTAGGTTAAAATCTAGCTATTTTAGAGTAAAAATATATTTTTGTATTTGTTTTAATATCAAAAATATGTCTTTTACCTAAATTTATAATCCTTGATATTGGAGTAAACAAAATAATTTTTTTTGTTATTTTTAAAATATAAATCATGTTCTCGTGGTTTAAATTAGTTACTAAATTTAAAAATTCATATAAGAATAAAAAGATTATTTTTATGATTTTTTTAATATACTAAAATATACAAATATAATTTATTTAATATGTTTAGAAGTGTGATTGTTATTGTTTTTCACTCGGAAATGCATTAAAATAATTTTTTTATTTTTAAAAAAATTATTTTTGATATCAGCACATCAAAATGATCTAAAATACTAAAAAAATATTAATTTAAAATAAAAAATAAAAATTTTTAAAACACAAAAACAAATAAATAAAAAACAAATTATTTTTAATATCAGCACATCAAAATAATATTTTTGATATCAACACATCAAAATAATGTTTTTTGTTATTTTTAAAATGTAAATCAAGTTCTCATGGTTTAAATTAGTTACTAAATTTAAAAATTCATATAAGAATAAAAAGATTATCTTTATGATTTTTTTAATATACTAAAATATACAAATATAATTTATTTAATATGTTTTGAAGTGTGATTGTTATTGTTTTTTACTCGAAAATGCATTCAAATAATTTTTTTATTTTTAAAAAATTATTTTTGATATCAGCACATCAAAATGATCTAAAATACTAAAACAAAATATTAATTTAAAATAAAAAATAAAAATTTTTAAAACACAAAAACAAATAAATAAAAAACAAAATTGTAAGATTTTGGGTTTTGAATTAAGGAAAAACTTGGGCTAAATATGAAAATGAACCACCATGCTATATGAAGCCCATCTTTTAAACACATAAAGATGCATCAAGACCAGAACAATGCATTTTAGCCCACGATTAGAATTCTGCTTATCATGCGATGGTGCACTCGTTTAAAATACAAAGACCTAAATTAATTACCCTCTAGCAATTGCCATGGCTCAGCATCATTGAAGAGGAGAAGCACACAATCCTTAATTAAAACCAAGCAATGAGGTGTATACTCTTGCTCTAATCACGACACAATCCATGTTTGAGCTTATACAAATAAGCACTGTCTACTGTCCAACATACACATAAATACTGTATTTAACTGCAAAGTCCGTAAGGTCATCAGAATCATCCACACAAAAAATAAAAATAAAATAAAAATAAAATAAAAAAATTGTTTAATCCTAGCTAAGCAAGTTTTAATGTCTAACCCCAAATATTCTACCCCATGTTTCAAATTTTATAATGCAAGATAAAGGGAAAAAGATGGAGATTGTTTTTTTTTTTTTTTTTTGANTTTTTTTTTTGAATTCAAGGAAATTTTATTTTCTAAAACACATATTTTATGGATTCAAATTAGCAAGTAAAATCTTAACTGTTATAAGTTTTTATAAAAGAGGTACATCTAGATTTAAACTTGCAGATTTCAAACTCTTTACCATCACCCTACATCCCTCCTCTCTTGCTGCAAAAAATGGCAGGCTTCCTGAGCTTTGACAGTAAAGTTGGAGCCCCTCAAACTGCTACTCTCAGCATTAAATGAATCTGTTGTGGTTGCTTCTTCCTGAAACTGCTACTGCTAGAGAGGTTTGCTGCTGCTACTGTAGAGGTTGTCAGCGTGAAGGACAATCGGCTACAGGGGCTATGTTGTGGAAATTCACGGTTCAGCTGCTGAAGACTTGCTGGAGGATGATCTGAGCTGCTGCTGGATCTGGAGAAGACGTGATGGGTTGTTGGATTATGAAGAAGATAAAGTGTTGAAACTCCTGTTGGTGTTACTGCTCTGCTGGAACTTTGAGTCTGCTGTGCTGCCATGCTTGTTATGGACAGAGGAGCTAAAGGTGTGGAGAGATCGGTTGCTGTTGTAGTCGCTACGAATTGAAGGAAAATATGGATCCTGGTGCTGTGTTGTGATGCTAGTGTTGCTTTTTTGGAACAAGGGAGACAAGTTGCAGCTGGAGGCTGTGCTGTTGTTTGGTGTGAAGAAGCGACGCTGGTGCAGAGCTATATGGCTGAGAAGACAATAGTGTAGCCGTCCCTGGTGTAGAAAATTAAGAAGAAGCTGCTGTCCGATGAATGTGAAGTGGTGGAGGAGATATCAGTGCTGGAACCTCTGGAACTTTGTTGCAGGGACTGCCATTTAAAAGAGGTGAGGGAGAGGTAGAAAACACTGATTTCAGCAAAAAGGAAGGAAAAAGAGGAAAATGGTGCTGCTGGGTTTCTGAACCGGGTCTTTGGATTGTAAAGAGATGGTAGCTTATAACCGTGTCCTGGGTTGTTGCTCTCGGTTAAGATTTTTTGTGTTCCAATCTTCTTCTCCAGGAACAAAGCTGCAGGCGAGGTGATCTAAATGGCCAACTGTGTTTATGGCTACTGAGGAAAAAGAAAAGAAGAGCTGGACTTCCTTTGATCTCAAATAGGGAAGCGGCTAGTGTTTGTTGCTAGTGGCGTGGTGTTGTTTCTGGGTGCTGGAAAAATTAAGGCTGACGCAGTCCTGGCTATGAGATAGTGTTTATGGCAGTTCTCCCCAAGTTTTTTTGGGATAGGGTTTTGTAGGATATTCAAGGGAAAAATGGGAAGATTTTAGGGTTCATGATTTAATGAAATCTCGATCTTTAATGCTGAAGAATAAATTTCATCTTTTCATTAAAGTTGATGACAAAAACTTGTCGTAATTGCAACTAACAAAGGAGAATACAAGATTATTTTTTCAGGAGGAAGAGTGCTGGATAGTGCTTTTGGAAGATAATTGAAATGTGTTTTTAAAATAATAATAGCTGAAATTATAGCTTAAAGTGAAATAAAAATATTAGGGTATAAGTTGATAAGGAAATTCTTAATCAGTCCTAATCTTTTGAATTTCTTACAATTTTATCTTTAGACCTTCAAAGTTTTATGGTTTTTTAACAAATTCATACTTGATTTTGAAATCCATCAACTTAAGTATATATTGACCTTAAAATTTTAATTTTCTTGTAATTTTGTTCATAATTTCTCCCGATTGAGTTTGTGAAAATTAAATTTGATCGTCTAAAATTCTAATAATCATTGAATTTTTACAAACTAAAAGACAAGATAAATTTAATGTTAAATTAAATGTTCAAATTAGGCTTTCAAACTTAATGCTTCACAAATTAAGTCTTCAATAAAATTAATTTGACCAATTAAAAATCTAATTAAGTCCTTGCACTTAATTAATTCTTCTTATTTGATCCAAATTAATTTTTAAAATTAATTAATCATTTAATTGAGTTCATGATTAAATCTAATTGGTCCATTAAAAGTCTATTAACGTTTATAGACTTATTTTTTATACAATTTCGCCCAATAATAATTTAATTTGACATTAAATTTACATTGTCTTTTAGTCTTAAGTATAATGAGATGTAATTAAGCTTTCAATTTCATTCAAAACTCTAGCTTAGTTTCTCCATGCATTTGAAACCCTTCTCAACCTATTGTTGCCAAGTTCCTAGTCTTTTTCATTTTCTTGTTTTATTTTTCATTGCTTTTCATTTTCATATGGTGTTTCTTCAATTCCAGTTCTTGACATTTTTAACATGATTTTATTCATGTCTTTTTTAATAGTCTATCTTAAGAGTTTTAAAGTTTTTCAAATTCTAGTCTTGTCTAATATGACTCTTGGTCTTTCCTCACTCACTTTATTGGAAGTTTATGTAGCTAGATTTCATAGTCATTATATTTTTTACATGTCTTTTGGGTTATAGATTTAGGTAGTTTCGTTGTAATTTTCATTCATGTTATTGATTTCTAATCAAAGAGAGGTGTAGTTGATGAGGTTGTAAAAAATTCACAAGGAAAGATTGAGGGTGTTTTTTAGCCCTAAAACTAGAGCCAGAAGAGTTGGCGGACTTGGCAACACTTGCAAGAAAAATAATTTAATACTAAAGTTAGTATAGTGTTTATACAAGTGACAGAAAATGAGTTGTATTTGTGTATAAAGAGATAATGAATGATATTCTTTAGTCTGAAATGTTTGTTAAGCTTGTTTAAATCTTATATTTAGACTTGTGTTATGTTGGACTTATGTTAAGTCTTGTGTTGTCTTGAGATATAAAATTTAGAGAGATTAACCTTTTTATGCTCTTAGAGACATATGTTTTTATATAATTTTTTAATACAAATATCTTAAGAAATATCTTAGTTTCAATATATTCCATATTAATATCAAAATTGTAAGATATGTGTGCAAGTGTGTGCATTGTATAAAATACCATAAAAAGATGAGAATGACAGAAAAAGAGGATTAGGTCACTAAGTGATGGCCAAGTTGTTTGATGTTGGTAAGCCTGGCTAGACTTGTTTGGAGTTGATGGGGCACGAGTTTCTGATATGGGCTAGATGAAATTTACTTGGAGTCCAATTGGTCTCTATCTAATAATTAATATTAATGTGTAATTTTTTCATGTATCATCAGAGCCTCTCAAGTCTTACAAACAAATGTGTTTGGAAGACTTGATCTAGCAAGAGTGGGGAAAGAAATACTTACAATGAGCAATGTTACTTTTTATATATACAAGTCACTATAAAAGTTGTTTATAGATATAGATTTAGGGCATAACCACGAGTATAGCCATAAAGAGTGGCTATGGGGATCATTACGAGAGTAGCCATTAGCATAGCCATGTGGGGCATAATCATGCATGTAACTGTAGGCCCAACCACTTGTTTAGATGTTGGCATGTTGTTAGTGTAGATTTAGATATAGTCGTTGATATAAGAATATAGAGGGTAGTTGTGGGTATAGCCATTACTATATCAAGGTTTTGTTAATCATGAAAAGAGCTTTTGAAAAATAATAATGAATTGTTTTTTTGTTTAGTTCTTATAGATCACACCAATGATGAGGATAAAAGAAGTCCCCAAGAAAAAGATTGAAAACGCTTTCTATGAGCTAATAAAACTGGATTTAAAGAACCTCGTAGGTCTAACAACACTTGCAAAAAACAAAAAAAAAATTGATGCTTAAGTTAATATAATATTTATAGATTACAGGGATGGTGAGTTATATTTAGGTGTAAAGAGAGAACAAATAGTATTATCTAGTCTTAAATGTTCCTTAAATCTTGTTTAAGCCATGCATTAAATTTATATTGTGTTAAATTTATGTTGAATATTGTTTTATCTAAAGACATAATGTCTATAAAGATCTATTTATATAGACTTTCTACTATAAATATTTTAAGAAATATATATTGAAAATGTATACATTTTATAAAACACCATGAAATGATGAGAATGACAAAGAAAGAGGATTAGGTTAACTGGGTGAATGGGTGAAGGTTGGGTTTTCTGATGCTTGTGGGCTTGGCTAGGCTAATTTGGAGCTAATGAAGCACGGGATCTGATATGGATCAGGTGAAGCCTACCTAGAGTTGATTGAACTTGACCAAAAATTAATATTATTTTATAATTTTTTCATATATCATTAATAATAGTACCATTCGGGGAGAAAATGTATGTTTTATTGAGTTATTTAAGAGCCCACCAAATTTATTTTTATGTTGCTTCAAGTGGTTATAGCATGTTGGAGGATTGATTTTGGCTTGGCGGGGTGTATTTTAGAATTGATAGTCCAATTCATGATGCTTGTGTTTATTGGAGGTTAACTTTAAAGTATATTTGATATTGCGATGACTTTTATGATTATGATCGAAAAAAGTAAGTTTTAAAAAATTATATTTTTTATGGTTGACTTGATTAAAATATATATTTGATTAAAATTATGGTTAAAATTGATATTATTAATAAAATAACAAAAAAATATTAATATTTTATTTTTTAATTTTATCAATAATTAATACATTGTAAAATTAATCATGCAAATTACAACATTGATTTTATTTTATTGTACCATTATTTACATGTTGAGGAGAGATTCATAAACGTCAATCACAAAATAGGACTTCATGACCTTCCAATGCCCTACCCCGACACAACCAACACCTCATTACAGCTGTACACCAAAGTAAAACACAGGCAAGCCTAAACATGATTTCATAGTCCATAAAATGCCAAATCAGTAACCTATCATTATAACCTAACTTCCTTCACACGCTCTAACTAGGAGAAACGAACAGTTAGATTGATAACTTGGTCAACTCAACTTAGTTTCTCCCACCCAACCTCAACTTAGTAGCCAAAAAATGGCTGCTCTACTACCCCATTTCTCCTCACGGTCTCTTTCCTCTTTCAAAAACCAACAAAACCAATTCAAAAATCTGTTGAGGAATGTTCTTCATGCGTAGCATTTCTTGAGAAATTTATAGTGGCTTCAAATTCTCTTGGCGTTGGAGCCAATTTGGTCCTGTTTCTTGTATCACCTTCGGCTTTGAATTTGTCTCATCTGGCTTAAAGTTATGCAATTAAGATATGATTTTATGGAAGCCGAAGGTTTTATTGGGGGTATTAAGATTGCTAGAATTTCTTTTATTTTTCTGGTTTTTGTAATAAAAGAAGTTTGGGACTTATGGCTTAAACATATGCAGCTTATGAGTTGTACAGAAGATTCATGAAAACCTTTGATTCATATTCTGGTTCTATTGATGTTACAGCTTGAATTGTTGTTCTGGTCTCTCAATCGAGGAGAAGGAAGAAGGCCATTTTCGTCTGTCGGGGTTATCAACAGTTAAAAAGAAGGAGGATACAGCACAGTCATGTGAACCGCAATAAAAAAAGAAAAAGCTAGTGAAAGATGCTTGCAAATAACTGAAGTTGGACGGACCTCAGTTTATTGGTGGATCCCACAAATAAAAAGACGGCTTTCTTTAGTGACCAAACTCTGTGGTTCTGCTCAAAACGTGAAAGCTGCCACAAAAACAAACGCGCTGTGACAGTAATACTAATCTGTCATGCAGGGGACTGTTCAAATAAAATTCCTATTGGTCAACGTGCTGCTCACTTACCCTTGTCCAGTGATGTGCCAACCTCACAAGTACTAGCAATTAACTTAATTTTATTGTACTTGGCATGGTTCTGCTGTGGTTAGCAATTACGATTGTACGGGAATATTGTTATGGTTAATTTTTATAATATTTTTTATTTTAAAAAAATTATTTTTGATATTATTACATTAATTAAAAAATATTTAAAAATATTAATTTAAATAAAAAAATTAAAACATTTTTAAAACAAGAATAAAAAAAAAATATTGCAGCAGCAAGAACACCGTCTTATGTCCAATTTCATGACAGTTGTGAATCTACATCGACATCACAGCTTCTGCTTTTATATTCTGATTTTAGGCCTCATGGCTGTTGGAGCTGGTGGCATAAGATCATCTTCCCCTTTGGTGCTGATCACTTAGGCAAGAGGGACAAACTTAAACGTGCTGGAACCTTAGAGAGCTTCTTCAGCTGGTACTGTGCTATGGTCTCGGTTGCAATATTAGAAATAGAAGTATTAAATTATCATCCCAAGCCACACATGGTAGGTTTATTATTTGTTCATCTTGTTAATTTGGCAACCCGCTTATCTCATAATGGTCTCCAGTTACTGGAAGCAAAATTAAAAGTTAAGGACCTGAATGGAAGAATCTCTACATGGCTCACTAAAGCGCAGTCTTAGACTTTTGCTTAGTGAAGGAGGCTTTTTTTCTTATTTGTGCGCATTAAAACTATTCCAGCCTGTGGCTACGACATTTCTACTAAATTAGTATAAGTTAGAAATGTTCTTTAAGATGCTCTACAATGGGATAATTACATGTAACTTAATCTTTCTTTTCTCTCCGCAAAGATTACGAGTAGATGTTTTTGATCCATGAACAGCTTATTCAGGTTGGAAACCAGCAATCAAGTCTTTTGGACCCTCCTCAGGTACAAAATTAGAATTTTCGATCCCACCCTCTTATCTTCCCTCTCTTACTAAGAAGACGTTCATGTCAATTGTGACGAAAGACTTTCATTCATTTCCTCTGTTTGCTTATATCATGTTGTAGCTGGCTCTGTACTTTACAGCTTCATTTAGACAATTTTCCAAGATGATATAAAAGCATGCTTTCACTGTGTGTAATTTGTTATGGTTTCTCCAATTAATAGTCACGATTGGACCATAAAAACAGTAAATTCTTTCCCTTTACTGAATAGAGACCCATGCAATGGGTCAACGTTCTACCATCCTTCCACTTTTTATGTAGTCCTGCCTTCAATATTCAATTATTTCATGCTCCCATAGTTTACAAATGCTTTCTTGGAAATTTAGCACTTTAGTGGGAACTAGTGAAAAGTCATTCGCTGATTTCAATTGTCCATCTTTTCCTGAATTTAGAGATTCATTATGAGCTCCCAAAGAGGTATAAAATCTCTTGAGACACATGTTCACGGCCTGAAGATGGGACTAATGAAATTTCATATGATTTGGCAGTATCAAGTGGAAGGACTCGTAAAACTAACTCTATAGAAAACACATGTTGCAAGCTTCACATTGTAGAATGATCGAGTTCCAAGTTCTGGAGTAGAGTAGAATGTTGGTATGCTACTTCATGTCTCTTTTTTCTGGGAGCATTCCTTGATTTCTATTTGAAATAGAACATACAACCCTGGAAGCCAAAAGAAGTCGGCATCAGAAAAAAAGTTGGGTTTGTTGGGAACAGATTAACTCATGTTTGCTGTGTAAATAGGTAGACTTCAGGGTTCTATCAAGTCAAGTGGAAAATTACATAAGTTGGGATCAACCTAAGCAGCAGGTGATTATCTGGTATCACACCAGCTTTATCATATTCAATGTTTTCTATTTACAAGCTCCTTCTATGCCTTTTCTTTTAATCGTTTTGAACATCAAGCAAACAAATCCTGAAGGTTGGTATCATGACTAAGTGTTCTGATGGCTAATAACTACAAATTGAAAACTATTTATGTAAACCTCCAAATAATTATAAGATCAAAGGTAATAAAACATGGAAGAGTAATATAAACCCGAGATGGAAACATATGGAAATAAAAATAAATATAATGCGTAATGAAAAGAATTACCTTCAGAAATAAATTTAAAGGTATTGTTAAAGTTAAAGTTAATATGAGAATCATAAATTTTAGCTTAAAATTCATTACATCGATGAAACTGATAACGAGTTTCAACAGATAGAAAAATTAGAAAACTTTAAATGAATATGTTTTGAAAATAAAAAATTAATGGAAGGAATTATAATAAAAATAAGGAATAAAAGTTAAGAAAGAACCATACCAAAAAATTGTTAGTGTAAACTCTAGTTAAATATTAGTAATGTCACAATAAAATAATAGTAAATCTATAAAAAAAATAAATGATGAAAATACAAGGTCAATATATTTTAAAGTAAAGAAATGGTCTCGATGACTTAGTAAGATAATTGATATGATTCCAACAAGGACTGAATAAGAAAATCCAGATTTTGATGTAAAATTGTATAATAACTATTTTTATGCTATCTTGCATAACTTCCAATTAGATTGGACTGAAATTTTATGAGTAGCTTCCTATCATGTCATTGTCTCTTAGGTTAATATTTCATGCTAATCGAGATTCAAAAAACCTTACAAAGACACTAACAGTTAAAGTAAAATAACTAAAAAATAACCTATAGATTCATTTAGGACATTATTGTTAATTTGGATAAATTTAACCTTCTTTTCCCTAAAAAATAACCTATAGGTTTAAAAAGGCTAACTATCATCATCCTTTTCTTCTCTTGTTGATATATTCCATGGAAATTGATAGAAATTATCATGAGAATGAGAGATTAAAACCTTAAACATCCAATACTAATCCTAAGCAATCATATAAAGAGAAAAATAATAGAGAGAGATAGCGTATAATTGGAAGAAAATGAAGATTTGAGGTGGAAAATTTGGTTTGGTGGAGTGGAATTGAAATTAACACAACATGGAAAAGTTCTTAAAGCCACTTGATTTACTTCGATTTCATTTTAGTAAGTTTTAAAATTTAATTTTCAAGGATTGTAAATTAGGGTTATTGAAGGATTTTAAAGGAAACTGAAATAAATTATTAATTTTTGTAATAGCAAATAAAATGAAGATATATATCTTTGGTTATGGAAATTCCTGCCTTCTAGTTAAAATTGAGCTAGTAAATAAAAGAATTTAAAGTATGTTTATTAATGAAAACTAAGAATGTTAAATTTCAAATGAAACTTTTCTTATTTAATTTTGAGTTATAAAACTATAGTTATAAGTTAAAAACAAAAAAAAAGTTGACACAACCAAAAGATTGATGTTTTCTTCCAAGTGTAGGAGTGTCGAAGTAATAAATAACCTAGTAAGATCCAAATCGAACCATAATGAGGTTAACTATATAAATTATAAATAATAATAATAGATAATAACAAAAAATAAGTTGAAAAGAGCTTTGAGATGTAAGGTTAATATACGAATTAGACAAAGATAAAAACAAATGACAATGTTAAAGGATCGTCTAATGATATTTTAAATAAGTATAGTATAAATTTTTTTATTACTTAACTGGAAATCACATACAAAAGATATTCTAATCGGATTATAAATTATTAACATGATTATATTAGTTATCTTATTCGAATAGTACTAATACTTGTAAATGTTGTAAGGTATTCGTGATTATAACTTATATTAATAACAAATTAAATTTCTTTTATAGCATAGGTGTTCATTATATGATTAATACTTAAAAATGATTTTTATCAAGGTTTTATATCATCATTTTGCACTTGAAGTATTAATAACTCCTTAACTAAAGCATGTTTTATAATAATATATCTAATAATATAAAATACCTTTAATTTATGATAAATATTCATTTTAAATGTATATCACATAAATAAAATGATTGATTGATGAGTTTAAGAACTCAAATTAAAAGGACAAAGAGATGGTCAAACATAGAAAAAAATGTTAATGCAGTCCAAACTAGAACACTGTTCAGTAATTGGGTTATATCTGGAGTTGTAGATCTTGGATTGAAGTTTATTTTATTTGGATGGAAAGGTAAGATATAGACCTATATTTCATGTGGAGATCCTATTTTAAAAAGGCTATTTTTAAGTCCAAATTATAGCAACAACAAAGAAGTCTGAATCTATCCTGCAGTCTAAACACTATTTACTATTTGACCCATATATGTAGTTTTAGAAGTCCAAATGGCCTCAATTTTTTAAAACTTTCATGTTTTCAAGTGATTCCAATTTTAACATTATCAATAACGTTTTGGGCAAATAAGAAAAGATAAAGATTGTCTAATCTTGACATTTATGCTATACTTGTTTGACATACTATTAGTGGATCATCTAACCTTAATATTTGTTGTTATCATCGTTTAATTTTTATGTTAATCTTTCATCTCAAAGTTCTTATCAACTTTTTCTTCTTATTCTGCTTGTATTATTATTAGTACTATTATTACTACAACTAAAACTACTAATATTATTATTATTATTATTATTATTATTATTATTATTACTAGTAGTAGTATTAGTATTCTTATTGTTGTTGTTATATTATTATTGTTTATAATTTATATAATTAACCCCATGTGGTTCAAACCCAGTCTTGTCCAGTTATATATTACTTCAACACTCCTGCACTTGGAAGAATACATCAATCTTTTGGTCATGTCATTATACCATACAATTGGGCTATGAAAGTGTCAAGTATTTGTTGTACCAATAGTTATACAACTTAAATCTAGATTAATCATTTAATAAATAAAGTAGTAATAACAAATAAGATAACAAATATAAAATATATTAGTATTAAATATTAAAGTCTATGTTGAGTTTATAATATACTTATTCTTGCACCATTAGTGTAACTTTTTCACCTTGACATAATAAACTTCACTAAACATAATAAAAGAAAAGAAACATAAATAAACAAGATAAAAACATAAATAAAATATAAGTTAACTAATTAAAAAAATAAAATAAAAAGTATATTAATAGATTATGATCGATTGTGAAATAGAGAGACAAGTTAAATAGAAAGAGAAAAAAAAAAGAAAAGAAAACTGAATAAAATACTGAAAGATGCTCTGTATATATGAGTCATTATTGATAATGGTGATAAATCTTTATGTGAATGTTGAGATGATATGATAATTATATGGATAACATGTTTAAAATTCAAAATAAAGTTAAAGTGAAAGGCTTCATATGGACCATCATAGTTAGCAAATCATCTAGGTAATAATGGTATTAGTTGATATTAAGAACTAGATGGTTAAGTAGTTGGAGATATTTGGAAAAGTCATTAAGGATAAAAAAGTTCATATTAAAAGTTGGTCTATTAAAAAGTTGTTATTAGATATTAAAGTACAATGTCAATTAAAGTCACATGGTTTAAGATAAGGGACATGTCTTATGATAGAATAATTAGAGAGGATATTAGTACATAAATAAAGAGATAAATGATGATGATAAAACAAGATGTATTATGGGTAAATGATTGTTATTCCAAGTAAGTTTATATGGGATAAGAGTGACATTTAAATATGATGCAAGTGGTGGCAGAAACACTAGTATATTGGTCTAAAGGTTATATAAATAAAGGTATAAATGTTATGTCTAGATAAGTTATTATGATGGACAAATTATGTTCTTTATATTTGGAAGTTAGGAAAGCCAGATCATGATGAAAGAGTGATAAAAAAGAGAGTAGCTATGATAGTTTATAAAGAAGAATTTTTAAGCCTTTAAGATAGCATAAGGTGTGCTGATGTAGAATAATTAAGTTAAAAAATTATTGAAAAGATCTAAAAGTATTAAGATGATTTGAACTTTTAGAGACAAATAAAAATTATATCTTAGAAAAGAGAGGGAAATGGGTTATTTAGATGGTCTGGGATGCAAAAAGATGAAGGAATATGTTGTCGCCTTGTTTTAGCCAAATAATAGAACTTGGGGATTGTAAAGGAATATAGGTATAAAAAGGAAATTAAAAGAAAAGTAAAAAAAAGAAGAAGATATTATTAGCATGCGTACTTACAATGAGGATTAAGAAACAATAAGGATTAAGAAGAGATTGATTAGTGTAACTTTGATATAAATCAAAATGATTTAAGATGTTTGTGATATTATTAAGATGTATAACCAAAGAATGAATTATAGATCTAGACTAAGGGGGTTGTATGGAAGTATACATTAAGGCATTTGCATCCTTGATAATTAGGTTGATGAAAAGTCCACGAGAAACCTATTTTCATTAGTGAAATGGAGAAGAAAATGCCATAAGATTAAAAAAAAGAAAATACAAGTGAGAAATCTTTGAATTGGGATTTAAGAAACTAAAGTTCTTATGTGACTTATGAAAATCTACATATGCTAATTTAATGAATAGAACATGTACCTAGATTGTATATGCCATTTTATCAATAATCTTATACTTTATAGGATTTTTTAAGCTAAAATCATGACTTTTCTTAAATATACACAAGAATTTAAGATGATGTAATTAGCTAGAGAAATTGCCCAAGAACCAATATTGGAAAATTATAGCATATAAAAACTATTGTCTATTTTTATAAAAGGGCTAAGACCTATCTTTTTTGTTTTGTACTCTCCAACGTGTATGAGATTTAATCGAAATTACGACTATAGACGTTTGCCCATAAAGAAGTCAAGGATTAGCTATTTGAGCAGGTTAATCCATATTTGATATACCTATATATACACTTGCATTCATAAACATACATGCATTTGTATTTAAATTTCACATATACATACGAATGTTGAAATATAGGTCCCAAAAAAGCTTAAATTTACAGAGTTTACAATACTTAACTCCAATAAAAAAATTTAAAAGATAAAGACGTGCTTATCGTGCTGTCCACTTTTAAGAAAAGTAGGGCCTCATGAAGGTTAGCATGACTCTTATTGCCATTTTAATAGAACATATACTTAAGAATACCTTAAATGAAGGCCTGTTCAATTAAGCCGTCACTTTTACACACACATATGCTCTATATGTGTGTGTGTTATATAAATTTTATAAATTTGATTTTTTAGCATGAATTTATTGTCTAAATATTTTTCTTAATTTGAACATGAGTTAGGCTACACTGACACAATCTTATCAAGGCCTATTACATGTGTGTTGCTAAATTATAAACCCATTTTAGAACATGACTAAAGTTGGCTAAACCTCAATTTTATATGACCTTTTTTTTTTGTCCAAAACTAATAATTTCAAATTAAGGACTAAGCTCGGTAGCTAGGTTAAATTTCAAATCATTATCTTAGAATTTATGACATCTTTTCATCTTCACTAGTTAAGGCAACATTTTTACAAAAAAAATCATAATATGTATTTTTATTATTAAAAACTAGTACAATATAACTTGTCTTATATAAGATTTATATGATTATTGATTATTATTTTAAAGTACATTTTTATCAAGGTTTTGTATCATCATTTTACACTTGAAGTATCAATAACTCATTAACTAAAGCATGTTTTATAATAACGTATCTAATAATATAGATACCTTTAATTTATGATAAATATTCATTTTAAATGTAGGCCTATTACATAAATAAAATAATTGATTGATGAATTTAAGAACTAAAATTGAAAGGACAAAGAGATAGTCAAACTTCAAAAAGAGATGTCGGTGTAATCCAAACCGGAATACTGCTCGGTAATTGGGTCATATCTAGAGCTATAAATCTCAGATTTAAGTATACTTTATATAGATGGAAAGGTAAGACATAGGCCTACAACTTTTATATGGAGCTCAAGATCTGATTAGTACTCAAAAGTGTATTTTTATCATGGTTTTATATC
>SRLM01005834.1:0-54060 GCA_015708895.1 Populus ilicifolia
CGACACTCCTGCACTTGGGAGAAGACATCAATCTCTTTGTCGTATCAGTCTCCTATTATAATTCGATCAATTCTCCATGTTTTTTTTTTATCTAGGTAGGTCACCCATTACAATATGACCATTCTTTCCTTTTTTTCATTTTAAGTAGGTTACCCATTACAACTCGACCAAAATTCTCCATGTTTTTTTTTATCTGCATAAGTCACTCATTACAATATGACCATTTCTCCGCTTAGATAGGTCACTCATTACAACATAATCATTCTTTCTTTTTTCTATTTTAGACTGGTCACCCATTACAATTCGACTCTTCCTTCACTTTGGTATGTCACCCATTATAACACAACCATTTTTTTATTTATTTTTTATTTTGAGTAGGTCACCCATTAAAATTTGACCAATTCTCCATGTTTTTTTATCTAGGTAGGTCACCCATTACAATACGACCATTGCTCCACTTGGGTAGGTCACCCATTACAATACGACCTTTTTGTGGTCGGTCACTCATTACAATTCAACCAATTCTCTATATTTTTTTTTTATCTAGGTAGGTCACTTATTACAATAAGACCATGCCTTCACTTAGAAAGGTCACCCATTACAACAAGACCACTCTTTCTTTTTCTACTTGGGCAAGTCGCCTATAAAAATAGACCATTTTGAGTAAGTGTGGGCAGGTCACCCATGAAAATAGACTAGGCTAAGTGAGTGTGCGGGGCAGGTTGCCTGTGAAAACAAACCGTCTTTCTTTCAAAAAATACATAAATTATTGGTTCTGGTTAGAGGGGACTAGCGAAAGGAATCTTAGTCTATCCTAACCACACAATAGGATTTTAGTTCTTGTTAGAGGGGATTGGTAAAACAAATCTCAGTCTATCCCAACCATACTGAATTTTGGTTCTAGTTGAAGGGGATTGACAAAAGGAATCTCAGTTTAACCCAACCACATCGAATTTTGGGTTCTGGTTAGAGGGGATTAGTTAAAGAAATCTCAGTCTATCCTAACCACATATAAAATTTTAGTTTTGGTTAGATGAAATTGATGAAAGAAATCTCAATCTATCTAAAATCTCTTATAAGACTTTCTATTATATGCCTTGTAAAGAGGGGGGCAACTATCATAATCTATTTTTGGGTTATTCCTCAAAATTTATTTTTTTTCAAAATAAAGATAAAATATTAATAATAAAGGATGGCAATGTAGAGAAAATAGGCCAACAAATTTTGTAATTTTTGGAGGAAATTCGAGACCTAATTGTGCTAAAAAAAAACAAATTCAAGGTTAAATTAAATGATTATTGGATGAATTTGCATAAAAATTAAGTCCAATAACATAATTAAATTTTAAATAGGCCAATTTGTTTTAATCATGGACCAGATCAAATTTTAATTATGTTTAAGAATTAATTTTGGTCTAATTAAAGTATTTAATTAAGTGCAAGGACTTAATTATACTTTAAATGGGTGAAATTAATTTTATTTAGGGCTTAATTGGTGAAAAATTAAGTTTAGGAGCTTAATTTAGTATATTGGAATTTTAAGAGATCAAATTTAATTTTTACTAAGTTAATTGATTGAAATTAGGGGCTAAATTGCATTAAATTAAAAGATTTTATGGTCAAATAGGTTTCAATTAGAAGCAATTGAAAAAGAAAGGACTGAAATGAACTTTGGAAAAAATAGGAATCGATACTGTTCATTATCTTCTTATTTTTCTTTGAAAAAGCTGAGCAGGTTAGCTACTTTGCAGCTACATTTAATGTATCTAATATCCACCAAATTTGACAAATTCTATATGAAAATCATCCTCTGTATTTTTTCTACAACAACATGTGATCATTTTAGGCTAAACGACAATAAATCATCTTTGGTGACAACCTAAATGGGCCAATTCAGTCAATTTTTATCTGCATATTTGCAACCTATGATATCTATTTTGAGCCAACGGTTGGGATCCTTTCCAACTGAATCAAGGACTGAAAATTTTCCTCAATGTAGATGAGATTGCTCTCTTCCACCACCTATAAATAGAGGTTGATTTCATGGCTTGAGAGAGGAGAAAATCAGGTCCAAAATAAGCCAAAAAATCAGCTTCTTCTCGATTTCTACAACTTTCTTTTTTCTTTCTCTCTCCATTTCTTCCATAGCTGCCTTCTTCGGTGAGAATACCAACACATTTAGCCTACACACCACCACAAATACCAACTCCACCATAGGAAGCTGGCACAACCATCAAGCAGCCACCACAACTCTTTCTCTCTCCTGCAGACCTGTTTCATCTTGCTTCTTCTTTACTATTGCAACCTTAAAAATAGCAGTAGAGGTAACAACCACCTCTTTTAGGGGATTTCATTCTTAGAAGCAGTAACAGAGGTGGTGATTCTCTCATCATAATGATGACTTGAATAGCTCCAACTCTTAGCAACTCCAGCACCGACCACGACAGCTCCTATAACATGAGCAACAACTATTCCTTCGAGCGCCACCCACTCTTCCACCATCCTCATCCAAAATAGTGACGACAACCATGACCTTTCAGCCAGGTAAGCCACCCTTGCTCTCCTTTTCCTTCTTCTTCTTCTCCTCCCCTCCCTACTGTTCATTGCATGAATAGTATACATGAAAAATTCACATCCTACTATTTATGCAGGACGTGAATTGTGTGTGTTATAATTAAAAAAATAAAAATAAATAAATAATTCTTAAAATCATTTAAAAAAATGTTTTTCACATTTTTTTCCACCAATTTTGCATAATATCAGTTTGTATATTTACACTGTAAAATATAAATCCCTTATTAAAATACCCAGTTTCCTTCAAAATTGTAAAAGTTTCAAAATGTTTTCAAAATAAAACTTTTAAATCAATTTTCATTTAAAAAAATATTTTATTGCATATGGTCAAATCCTGAAATTTTTCCAAGCATATTTTGTATAAAAAATAAAAATTACATCTTTTTCATATTAAAAAAAATCCAAAAAAGGATATCGTACTCTATTTATGATTATCCATTAGGATTTAGCCAACATGTCAAAAATCCTTTTCCAATCTTTTTTAATCCAGATGTCGATTTTAATATTTGTGGGGTATAAAATTACATGATAAAATATACCCTCGGATATGAAAGATATAAGATGTAGATAAATGTGATGCTAAAATTCAGACTTTAGAATGATTAGAATTTTATCCAATAAGATAGAGATTCTCTCAAGAAGATAAATCTACTTTGAGCCTTAAAAAAGACCAACAGATACTCAACTTAGAAAAAACAATCAAATAACAATACAATTTATCTTAGGTAGAGTGCACTGAGGGTGATGCGTCTTCCCTTTACACAACCAGTCTCTTACTCAGATTTTCACAGGCCATAGGTTTCTAGTGACTATAATACTAAGTGACAACTTCTAAACATTAATCATAATTTTATGATTAAATCCAAAACCTTTTCCAACATATGACACCTCAGACTAGAGGCGCGACAAAAGCCTCTGCCATTGCCAGACCACGTCACGCCCACTCGCACCCTGCGATAGGATGATGACTCCACTAGGGACCACCTTGTCTGGTCAGATTGAGCTTTGCTTGTTTGATTGTTTACTTTTTTATTGGTCTTTAATTTTAGCTCACATTTTTACTGCTTTAGCATGCATTTTAATTTTGTGAATAAACCTAATCCTAGGTTAGGTGGGGAGTAGCATTCTGCCTCATAACTTTCAGTCGGGGTTTAGATTCGTGAAACATCTAGCTATAAGCTAATTATTTACTCAGTAATGGCGGTCACACTATACCCCAACCATTCCTTGTAAACCTTTACACTACCTTCATGACAGGTAGTCACTAGGCAGTTGATAGGCCTTCTAAGACCAGTTAGAAAATATATCCCTCATATAATAACATAGAATTTGTCTGAACCCTACAAGATTTTTAAGATAAGACCATGACTTCTTTTACCTTTTTGGAATACGGAGAAAGATCTGAGATGATGCAATTAGTCGAAGGGGATTGCTCAAGAACCAAGGTTAAAGAATTACCACACATAACCAAAGTGCATTACTCTGTAGACAACGTGAAGAAGTTGGCACCAATCCTGGGATATGTAAATGATAATTTGTTCGAGAAAAAGTATGAAAGAATCGCTTATCTAATAAGAATTCATGTTCAGATTTTAGCAGTCAAAGCCTTAATGCATTTTTAGGATCCAAGCTACAGATGTTTCACCTTTAGGGATATTGATATGACCCCTACTCTTGAAGAGTATGCCTAGATCTTGAGTTTTCTGAATGACCTTTACAAATTGCACTTCAGGCAAAGAATTAAGAGTATGGCTAAAACAGTTGCGAAACTTTTACATTTGGACAAAGTTGATCGATACATGACATGCAATGAAAGGTTTAAATGGAAAATGATTAAGAATAAAATAAAGACGGATAAAGAAAAAGGAAAGTTAGGTGAAGAAAGATATTAGATAATTGCTTTCACCATTTTTGGGCTCGTTCTATTTTCTTTAAAAGCCGTTAGGATTATAAGCACTAAAGCTGCTAACGCTTTCCTAGAATTTAAACAGGGAAAAAATAACCTTACTTCAGTTATTTTAACTGAAACCTTCCTATCTCTAAATCATTACAGTCTACATAGGAAAGGGGCGATGCAATGTTGTGTTCCTCTATTATTCATGTGGATAATTAGTCATTTGGAAACATCAAAAGAAGTCTTTAATAATTTTTGGTGGTTTAACATGAGGCCTCTTGAGTTGGTGCTAACTAAAGAATAAAGTGATTTAGATGAAAAGGCATGGATAGAAAAATACCAAGCACTTCTCCAAAGTAATTTTAGATGGAAAGCTCCTTGGGTAAGTAGTTTATCTTATCTTATGAGTTGTGGTGACAAAGCACGGGTTCCATTGATTGGCTTAAATGGTTATATCAGTTACTCACCCTCATTGGTGGCTAGACAGTTTGAAGGAGTACAATACATGCCAAGAACTTTGGGGTTAGTTGTATATACTGGTTTGTTTAAAGAAGCTAGCTCTTTGGAAAAGTTAGATGCCATAAAAAATGACTGGAAGCAGCTTGTTTTGGTCTATAAGGAAAAACATCAAAAAGAGTTCTCAATTAGCCCTACATACTTAATATGGAGGAGTGATGGCTCATCTAAGATACTTCAAGAGGAAAAAAAAGCAAATAAGAGCTCAAGATAAGCCATTTATGACATTAGAGCTAAAAAAGAAAAAGAGTCAGCAATGAGGAAGATCTTTTAGAAGAGTTGGATAAGCTAAGAATCGAGCTCAATAATAGAAAAAATCAGCAAAAATTCCTGAAAAACCAACTTCTAAAAGAAGAAAAGATGAAGGCCTCTCTAGATCAGCAATTGAACGAAAAAGATAGTCAAATTGTTAAGATAAGAAAGAACTAGTATGAAGCAATAAAGCAATTGGAAGAAGGGAAGGTCAAGTATGATGAATTAGTA
This sequence comes from Populus ilicifolia, assembly GCA_015708895.1. Lineage (NCBI taxonomy): Eukaryota > Viridiplantae > Streptophyta > Magnoliopsida > Malpighiales > Salicaceae > Populus > Populus ilicifolia. The sequence continues at coordinate 5,467 of SRLM01005834.1, forward strand.
AACAAGCATGTATTGGTGGAGCAAGAGTTGGTAACTCTAAAAAGGGCCTCAGAAAGTAGAAAGTCTGTTGATAAAGAGACAATAGCTTCTTTAAAGAAAGAAAGGGACCAATATAAGTTGAAGTGGGAAGTTGAAAAAGAGAAGAACAAATTAGCTGATCTCACCATTGAAGAAGAAAGAAGTTTAAGAACTCGATATCAGGTCTAAGCTGATGATGAGAGAGAAGCAAGAAGGATAATTGAGTTAGATATGAAGGAATACCTGGATAAAATAAATGGTATGAGAAACTGAGTTTCTATGATACAAGTCAAGCTTGAGTCTCAAGAGGAAGAAGCAAAGAAGATGCAAGAACAATTTAAGGAATGACAAGACTATATCAGCAGCCTTAATGTATAACTGAACACTAAGGTAGCCGAGCTTGATATAAAGAAGGAAGAATTATAAAAGGCCAAAAAGCAGATTTAGCAGTTGGAAAAGATAGTTCAAATTTTAGAGACAAACAATGAATCATTAGCCGCTAGTAATGGAGCACTACTTCAAGATAACACGTTGTTTCATTACAAGATTGAACAAACTGATAGGCTAATTGACATGGTGGCTAGAAAGGTAAATGAGCTACGAGTGAAGGCTACTAGGATTGCCAACAACCATCAAAGATATGAGGAGTATTTGAATGGAGTTTCCTCTTTCATCAGGAATATAGCTAATAGAGGAATATCATTTAAATAAAGGCACTTTGTATGAACCATCTATATTAGGCCTACTTTTAAACTTTTACAATGTATGGAATTTAATCAATCAAAGGACTTGGGTAAAACCTCTTTGAGTATATCAAACTTTGGATTCTACTTGTGTTTAGAGGAAGTCATGGATTAGCTCTTTAATCTTTATACATGCATTTTCCATTTGCATCCATATTCATACATTCATTTATTATAACATACATGCATATGCTAGGTTGAAATATAGGTCCCTAAAGAGTTTATAACACCCGACTCCAAGCAAGGAACATAGAAGATGAAGAGCATGCTTATCGTGAAGCTCATTTCCAAGAAGAATTGGATTCTGTAAAGGTTAGTATAGCTCGCCTTACTGGCTTACTCAAGCAAGCACTAAAAAATACTTCTGGTGAAGGCCCTTCCACTAGACTTACCACTTTCCCAGCAAATTAAGAAATAATAGAAGAACAGGTACAGGAGCCCCAGCACAATCCAATATTTGTGCAGTCAACAACACCAGCACCAACACTTGCAGTCGCAAATGCATTCACCAATGAGTCCCACAAAACCAAGCTATTTGATGACATTGATCAAGACAAGTTAGCAACACTAGAAGCCAGGATCAGGGCTAGTAAGGGAGTAGATTTATATGACCTAGTACAAGTCGCAGAAATATGCTTAGTCCCTAACATGGTCGTACCAAAGAAATTTTGAGTGCTTGAGTTCATCAAATACACCGAAACTCAATGCCTTGTTACCCATCTTAAATCCTATTGCAATAAAATGACAGAAGTAGTATATGATGAAAAGTTACTAATGCACTTTTTCCAAGATAGCTTGAGTGAAGCTGCATTGAGCTAGTATATAAGGTTAGATAATATCAAGATCCATTCATGGAAGGACCTCGTAGATGCTTTCATCAAGTAATACAAATAAAACATGGATATTGCTTTTGACAAAACCATCTTGTCTAATATGGAGAAAGTAGATAAAGAAAGCGTAAGGGAGTATGCCTAAAGATAAAGAGATTTGACAGAACATGTACATCCCCCTCTCCTAAAAAAGGAAATGGTTGCTCTATTTGCTAACATGTTAAAAGCACTATATTATGAACATGTGATGGGTAGTTCAGCTTAACAATTCATTGATGCCATGACAGTAGCAAAATGAATAGAGTAAGGAGTAAAAAGTGGGAGGATATCCGTACTTGTGGAGAAAAGAGGTTTTGGAGTAAAAAAAAGGGAGATTGATTATGTTGAAAGTAGTTATAAAAGCAAGAAAGGTTAATTTCAAAAATATAACGCTTAATCCTCTTCACCCCAAATTGCCAACACCAATTTTAGCTTCCCGATCCCATTCAAAAACTTGAACCCCAAAACCACCAAGTAAAAAACCAAGCTGAAAGTCTTCCAAAAATGTACTAAAGAATCCAAGAACAATTACCTCCATTATTGTTACCCCTAAATGAAATGTACCGAAAGCTATTAAGTATCGAACAAGTAGCCCTCATGCCTTTGACACCCTTACAACCACCTTACCCCAGTCGGTATAAGTCAGATCTCACCTGCGAATATCATGCTGGTATAGGTGGATATAGTATCCATACTGGCAATGCCTTTAAAAGAAAGCTTTTGAAGATGCCCCTAATGTGAATATGAACCCTTTACCCAATCATGCTTTAGGTAGCGCGTCTGTTAATATGTTAGAAATAGAACACTCAAAAAGCTTGAAGGTGCCAATGGATATGATCTATCAAATGATGGTAGAGGCAAAGCATAAAGAGGGTAGCGAAAGGTGCTGTAAGTGTCACAATATAGAAGGCCATGTGATCAACCAGTGTAAGGGCTTTTATAAAAAAAATGATGCAAATGATGAATCATGGGTTGCTATGAATCGAAAAAGCAACGGGTGAAGAGGTGTCAATGATAGAGGCATCAAATAAGAAGGTGTGTCGAGTACAATTCACTATAGGAAGCCCACCCAAATTGGTTTTATCCATACTATTTGTGGCACAAAAAGGGAATTATAGTGCTTTACCTCATGACTATGGGTATTCTTTTAAAAGCATTTAGCAATCGCCTATTTTTCAAGAAGAAATTGGAGGATTGACCCATAGTGGCATATGTTTCACTCCAAAAGAGATGGAAAAACAAAGAAAGGCTAGGGTAAAAAGGGGTTTGATGTGATTGAGGAAATAAACAAACCTGTCATGAAAGAGAAAACTAATGAATTTTTAAAGTTGATGAAACATGGTGAATCTAGTGTTGTCGAATAGCTTAAGAAAACTACAACGAGAATATCACTATTGTCTCTAATTCTAAGCTCTGAGCCACATATGAAGGCTCTACAAAAGGTATTGAATGAAGCATACATTCCTCAAGACATTAATTAGGAAGCCATGGAATATTTAGTGGGAAGAATCCAGGCCTCAAATTACGTATACTTCACTGAAGATAAATTGGGTTCTAATGGTACCGAGCACAACAAACCACTATATATTATAGTGCGTTGTAAGGACATTCTGATCGAAAAGGTACTCATCGATAATGGTTCTGCATTGAATGTCCTACCAATACATATGTTGAAAGAAATGCATGTCGATAAGTCACATATAAAACCTACGCCTTGATGGCTGGAGCATATGATGGTTTACTAAGGCAGATAATTGGGACCTTTGAAGTGGAACTATATGTGGGGCTGCAAATATTCTTAATAACACTACAGGTTATGAATGTTCACCCATCTTAGAACATATTATTAGGGAGGCTATGGATTTATGCAGCTAGAGTAGTGGCTTCTTCATTGCACCAAAGTTTAAAGTATGTCATGAATGGAATGTTAATAACTATCAAAGCTGAAGAAACAGTTTCCATGATAAAAAAATATGACCATCCCCTTTATTGAAGTAAAATATTATAGAGATGGGAATTTTCATGCTTTTGAAATTGTGAATGCAGAATGGGTTTTTGAAGGTGTAGTGTTGAGAAAGCCTAGAATCCTAAAAACAACAAAGATGCTAGCCAAATGCTTTCTAAGAAATGGGGTTCCTTTTCCATGTAATTCTAAAGACTGGACTGCCTGGACTGATCATGCTAAATTGTGCAAATCAAAGATTTGGGCTTGGATATAAGCCCAAGAAAGACAATTACAAATGGGTCGTTCAGATTAAAAGGGTGGCAAAAAATGGTAAGGATAGAAGTAAGAGAGTTAGAAAAAAAGGAACTTGTCATCCCATCGCTCTAAGCATCTTTCCCAAGGGCTATAAAAGTGATTAGATCTGGCATAATGGATCTCCATATCAATACCTTGGAAAGCCAAAAAGAAAAATAGACAGAAGTAGTGGATTTAGAAGTGAAAGATAAAGTTCTGCCGTAACTTTCCATTCACACCATTGATGAACCTCTTGCCAGATTTTTCGTATGAAAATTAGCTAAAGAAGAGGTTTACCAGAACTGGAAGATGAAGCCTGCTCCTATTGTGTTTTAAAAGTAATTCTTCTTATTTAATCATGTTTGGACTAATTTTGTCTTGTTTTGACTAGTGCTGATCTTGTTGGTATTTTAGCTCATGATGCCACAAGATTTTCTATGTTAATTGAACACTTTTGTTTTAATAAGATCATGCATTGTCTTGTGTCCAATATGTGCCTACATCTTTTTATATTTTCACGAATCACACTTACATGAGCACACCTTGCACTTTTAGGAATCTTGAAAGTTCCATTGATTCACAAAACCATTGCACTAAAAATAATTGGCCAAACTTTGATAATATGATTGTAATAGATGATGAAAAATAGGGAGAGCAAGATATAGTAGAGTTTACGAAGCTAGTAGAAAATTCAAAAAAAGCCTGGGAACCTACTAGTGAGAAACTGGAAGTCATTAACTTAGAAAACAAGCAAGAAAAGAAGGAATTAAAGATTGACACTCTTGTTAAAACTAAAGAAAGAAATAGACTGGTCTCTATATTATATGAGTATATAGATGTTTTTGCCTGGACTTAAACAGATATGCCTGTTCTAGATACTGACATAGTAGTGCATAAGATTCCTTTAATAGAAGAAAGCAAACTAGTTAGGTAGAAAACTAGGCGAATGCGCCCGGACATGTTACTCAAGGTAAAGTTCAAGATATAAAAATAATAGGATGCAGGGTTTCTAGATGTAGTCCAATACCCTCAATGGGTAGCTAATGTGATCATAGTTCTAAAAGAGGAGTGGAAAATTCAGGTGTTCGTGAACTATAGAGATTTGAATAAGGCGAGTCCAAAAGTTGATTTTCCTTTACTTCATATAGACATTCTCATTGATAATGCCGCAAGAAATGCTACATATTCTTTTATGGATGGATTCTCTGGTTATAATCAAATTAAATGGCAGAAGAAGAAAGATGTGATAGTAGTCGAGAATGAAGGTGGGGAAAGCGATCAGTGGACCCTTTATTTTGATGGTGCAGTAAATGTATCAGGAAATAGGGCAGGAGTTGTAGTAATTTCCCCAGAAAATAAGCAGTATCCTATTTTAACAAGGTTATTATTTCAATGTACCAATAATACGGCTGAGTATGAAGCCTGCATCATTGGCTTGGAAGCTGTTTTAGAACTTAAAGCTAAGAAGCTTGAGGTCTTTGGGGATTCCTTTCTAATCATTTGCCAAGTCAAGGTAAGTGGCAAACCAAGGATGAGAAATTAAAGTTGTATACAAAATTATCTCTTTAGGATAGCCAATGAATTTGAAGAAATCAAATTCACCCATATAAGCATAGATAAGAATCAGTTTGTTGATGCCTTGGCAACCTTAGCTTCAATGACACAAGTTGATGCTAAAAGCAAGATCGAGTCAATAAATATTAAAGTCAGAAGCTTTCAAGCCCATTGTTACTTAATTGAAGAATCTCTAGATAGGAAACCATCATACAATGACATTAAGAAGTTTCTCCAGCATTGAGAATATTCTCAAGGAATTTCCAAGGTAGATGAAAAGACTTTGAGGAGAATGACTATGAATTGTTAGTAGATGAAGACATTTTATATAAAAAGTCATTTGATGGGACTCTGCTCAGGTGTCTGAATGAAAATGAAATTGAACAAGCACTAAAAGAAGTCCATGAGGGCATTTATGCTCACATACCAATGAGCATACAATGGCGAAACAAATACAAAGGTCTGGATATTTCTGGTTGACTATGGAGAGAGATTGTATAGACAATATTAAAAAATGTCATAAGTGTCAAATATATGGTGATAGGATAAATGCATCTCTAACACCTCTGTATAATATGATCTCACCTTGGCCTTTTGATATGTGGGGTTGGGATGTTATGAGACCAATTAACCCTAAAGTAAGCAATGGGCATATATTCATTTTGGTGGCCATTAATTACTTCACTAAATGGGTAAAAGCTAACTCTTATGCCCATGTAACACAGAAAGTAGTAAAGATATTCATTGAAAATAATCTGGTCTATCGTTATGGTTTGCCAACAAGATTGGTAACTGATAATGCTCAGAATTTCAATAGGAAGCTAATTGACAAACTGTGCACCAAATGGAAGATTAAACACCTCAATTCTTCCCTTTATAGACCGAAGATGAATGGAACAATCGAAGCAACTAACAAGAATCTCAAGAAGATTATCTAGAAAATGGTGGTTGCCTACAAGGATTGGCATAAAATGCTCCCATACGCACTTCATGCATACCGCACCATGTTAGAACTTCTACAAATGCAACCCCATATTCTTTAGTATATGGAATGGAGGTGGTTATGCCCTTAGAAGTAGACATCTCATCACTACAGATCCTGAAGGATGCAAAAATAGACGAATCAGAATGGACAAGGTTAAGATTTAAGCAACTAAACTTGATCGATGAGAGTAGACTAGCAGCTATTTGCCATTACTAGTTATACCAAAGCAAGATAACCAAAGCTTACAATAAGAAGGTCAAACCAAAGATGTTCAAAGAGGGGAATTTGGTGTTAAGGAAGATCGCACTAGCATCAAGAGAAGATCAAAGTAAGTGGGCACCAAACTATGAAAGGCCATATGTGGTGAAAATGAATTTTTCTAGAGGGGCTTTTATTCTGACTAATATGGATGGAAATGATCTACCTAGACCTATAAACTCAAATGTTATAAAGAAGTACTATGCCTGATGTATTTACCATTATCAATAAAAAAATTAAAGATTGGCCAAGATTTCTTTAATGTGTTTCCCCTAAAAATTATGCATAATCCCCTTTTTTGACAAAGATTTTTGGGAATTCAAAGTTTTAGTATAAAACAAAAATCAAATTGGTACTTGTTCTAATAAACAAGTTTTGAAAATTCAAATGATATCTTAATACTTAAAAAACTTGAAAAACAACCCAAACAACATGAAATAACTTCAACGCTAAGTTTTGACTACATGAATAATGAAAAAATATTTTTACATATTTGTATGTGAGAAAGCAAAGCTTGTCGATTCTAGCTATATGCATTTAAATTGAAGAAAGCCATCTTTGATCATCCTTTCACAAAATCTAAAAATCCCTTGTAATCTCTTTTTAAGCCTAGTGCATTTTTCTTGAAGAAAAATAACCTTGGCTGAGATCACACCCTACATTTGGGGGCAAATGCAAAAATCTTTAATGATTAAAAGTGCCCAAACAACCCTGAGGGGGCATGAAAAAGCCCTCAACAATAAAAGTGCCCAAACAACATTGAGAGGTATGAAAGAAAATCCTCATTGATCAAAAAAGTGCTCAAACAAAATAGGGGGGCATGAAAGAGTCCTAAAAAAGATTTAAATGTGCCATAAGAATTACTAATATAATGATGCTTAAAATCAAAAGAAGAAAAAGCCCAACACTAGGAAGGCACCATCACCCATTTTGCAAATTAATTCCAAGGTTTATAAATTCATGAAAAGGAAAAAAAAAAGAGAAGAAAATAGAAGAGTTCGGAAAATAAACACTAGTGATCCTTAGTCGTAAAGTCCTTTAAACACCTTTTGAACCTATATATCCTTTTTCTTCATAACCGAGAGCTTAACCCTATGTTACGTGCCCAATCAAGCCCTTTTTGATCAAAGGTAAGCAATTTGAATCAATGGGCAATGCTTTCCCATATGAAACAAGTAATTATTCATGCATTCAAAATAAGAACTTTGAAAATTGGTTCTTTGAAACCCTCAAATTGAAGCTTGAACCCTTTTGATCAATCAAACATCACTTCACTTTACAAAAAACAAAACAAAATTATTCAACACTCATGCAAACTTATCCATGAGAATTGCTTGAATTTTTCAGAACAAGCTTGTTTTGAAACAAACATCAAAATGATTTTTTAGAATAACTTTGAAATTCCAAAAATTCTTCATGAAAACGACTCCCTGTAAATAACCAAATCTTCTTCCACATAGCCTCATTCCCAAGAAAAACCCAAATTGAACACTTGAAGACATGATCAAACTAGGGAGCAATCTACCAAAACATATAAAGCTGGCTCCATAATTCCCCTTTTAAGAAAACTAAAAATGTTGGGTAGAACAGGCAACCCTTCAGATAAAAGTTTGTGGACAAAGAAGTATATTGATGCCATACTCCTCTCAAAGGTCAAGATCATAAGATATGACTCGAGTAATTAAGACTGAAAGACCATCAAAGCTTACTATCAAAGACTCAAACTTTTAAGAAAAGGATAACTTCATGAAAAAAGGAGGACCTATATTTCTCAGGTAGGTATACATGCATATTGATCATGATGTATTATTTTCATATTTGACATATCAGTATCTTACGATCACCTCTTTTTAAGCAGGTTTTGAGTCTTCATCATTTAGATAGTGTGCTTTATAGCCCTACCTTTTTCCTTTCAAGTACGCATTTAAGCCATCACCTTATGCAATACGTTTTCTAACCCTACCTCATTTCAAGTTTGCCTTCAAGCCCTCACACCTTGGGTAGTGCATTTTCTAACCCTGCCTCCTTTTGAGTGCCTTTAGAGCCCTCGATCACTTTATATAGTGTGTTTTCTAACCTTATCTCATTTTAAGTTCCCCTTAGAGCCCTCGATCACCTTATATAGTGCATTTTCTAACCTAGCCTCATTTTGAGTTCCCTTTATAGCCCTCGATCACCTTAGGTAATGCGTTTCCTAACCCTAACTTCTTTTGAGCGCACTTTTGAGCCCTCACACCTTGGTAATATGTTTTTTAATATTGTGTCCTTTTAAGTGCACTTTTAAGCCCTCACCTCTTAGGAAGTGTGTTTTCTAACCCTACCTCCTATTAAGTGCGCTTTTCAGCCCTTGTTACCCTTCTATTCCTATCTCTTTTAGAACGCACCTTTGAGCTTCCATCTCTTGAATAGTATGCCTTCGAGTCTTATCATGTTATCTCTTCAAGACATTTCATCTTTTTTTCCCTCTCTTACCTACACAAGTCACCCGTCACAATCAGACCTCTTTGAAAACTCTTTTCAAAATCTTCTATTTTTGAGCCGGTTGCCTATTACAATAAATGATTTTGAGAAATCCTTAAATTTCTTACCACCTCCAAAAAAAATAATCTAGGTAGGTCACCCATTATAACAAAACCATTTTAAAATTTCTTTGTATTTTTCACCACTTTAAAAATCTTTGTGGGTAAGTCACCTATTACAATAAGACCATCTAAAAAAAATTCACTGGGTAGGACACCCATGACAATTCAACCATTTCAAAATATCTGAATTTTCAAAAGAAAAGCCTTCTAGTTTTTACACTGAGTGTGCTTTCTAGCCCTCAAAAGGATTCATTATTTCTCAATATGATGAGTCAATCATTTATCATCCATTTTTTTCTTCTTTACAATGCTTACTATCTAAAATCTAATTGGGCCCCAAAAGATCTAATTGGGCCCCATTATGCCCAAAAATTAAAAAAAAATACAAATTTAAGGCTAAATTAATTCATTATTGGATGAATTTGCATACAAATTAAGTCCAATAACATAATTAAATTTTTAATAGGCCAATTTGATTTAATCCTCACTAAATCAAATTTTAATTATGTTTAAGAATTAATTTGCGTTCAATTAAAGGATTTAATTAAGTGCAAGTACTTAATTACATTTTAAATAGGTCAAATTAAATTTATTTGGGGCTTACACTACCAAAAATTCACTAAATAGCAATAGAATTACCGATAGAATATTTCTGTTGGTAATTTGAGGTTGAAATTACCAACGATTATATTCCGTCTATAATTCAATCGGTAACTACCAACGAAATATTTTCGTCAATAGTTACTGACTAATGTACAGACGAAAACATCACCATCGTAAAAAAAATAGGTCGCTGATGTGGAGGTTTTGACGGGTTATTTTTTTAGATGGAATCACTGACGGATTCAAAAAGACAAGCCGTACAACGACCACTATTTATATTGATGATGGATTCACCAATGAATTTGAAATGACAGATTCGTGAGGTGATGTGTCGTTTATTCTGTCAGAATCATCGATGGTTTTACTGATGGATTGTCTGTCGGTGAAACCATCAGGAAAAGTTAATATATATACACGTTGTCGACCCCCTCCTTCCCTATTTCTCCTTCTTCTTTCTAATCCCAACTCTTCCCATCTGCAAACAACCAACCCCCCATCCCTCCAAACACAAATCTCCCTCATATCAGCACAACAAGTTATATTACTTGAAGTTTTGTGGTCACAACATCCATGTTCTGATTTATTAATGAATTTTATCAATTTTTGTAAGTAATTCTTTCTTTTTAAATCTTAACATTTAATTAAATGTTAATTTTATTATTTTTTTAGTATATATATTTTGTTAGTAAATGTACATGTTTTATTGTTATTTCTCAAACAAACTTGTAGTATATGAATGTATAATTCTATACTTGTTATGGTTTGTTTTAGATTTTGTAAGATTATATTTGTTTGTAAATTGATAAAACTTTATGGAACTACTGAAGTACATATGCTATTTTGAAATAATTAATAGCTTACTTACTAGGTCCGTTTAAAGTTTTGTCAATGGTATTGCGGAGTGGCAATTTCTCTGTAAATTTATATATTTTAATTTGTATGGACGTTGATAAATGATAATACATTTTTAATATTTATGAGAAGTTATGATTGGTTTGTTGGATAATCTCGAGGTAAAGTAATATTTTTGCAAGTTTATTTACCTAACTTAATTAATTAATACATTATATCAACATAATTTTATAGAGGTTCGATATAAATCATGGATGATCATTCATGGATGTATCGAGATTCACCCCAAGGATTGTAGAGGATGGATTACTATAATTGGGCTCAAGGTTTTATTAATTTCACAACATTTATTCTTAAAAATTTTACTGGAGGCGGTATTAGGTGTCCACGTAGGAAGTGTCAAAATAAAAAGTATCTACATCAAGATATTGTAATGATGTATCTTCTATACACAGGGTTTATGGAGAATTACTAGTGTTGGTATGCACATGGAGAAGTATATGTTAGTGAGAGGAGAATGGAAGAAACGATGGTTGGTCTACTTCTAATGCTAGCAATGAGAATGACAACACTAAACCTTACAGAAACATGGTTATGAATGCAATGAGAATGAATCAAGGTAATGTCAGTCAATGTCCAATCGTAGAAGAAGAACCTAATGTAAATGCAGCTAGATTTTTTGATTTGTTGAAACATTATGATGAACCATTATGGGATGGTTGCACGAACCATAATAAATTACTAACCATAGCATAGGTGTTCACTATCAAGTCAGGCTGGGTATGATAAGATTATTGAATAGGCAAGAAGCATTTTACTTAAAGAGAACAGGTTGAAAGAGAACTTCTATAATACAAAATCTATGATGAAACCTCTCAGTTTAAGATACCAAAAAATTAACATGTGCCCTAACTTCTGCATGTTATACTACCTTGAAAATGCTGAGATAACCGAGTGCATGACATGTAGGCATTCCTGTTACAAACTTAGAACTAGTAGGGAAAAGACTCTCGTGGCATATAAAAAACTTAGATAGTTCCCGATCACAACTAGACTGCAGAGGTTATTCATGTCACCAAGAATTATTGAGCACATGACATGGCACCAAGCACACTATATGGTTGATGGAGTGATGGTTCATCCTTCTGACGACGAAGTGTGGAAACGCTTTAACAGTGTTCATCCTCACTTTTCAGCTGAATCAAGGAATGTGCATCTTGGGTTGTGTATAGATGGATTCAACCCATTTGGGTCATTTGCTACTCCTTATTCTTATTGGACGGTCATACTCATAATTTATAACTTGCTACCGGGAATGTGTATGAGGCCGGAGTTCATGTTTTTATCTACTATCATACCCCAGTCCAAACAGTCTGGGATGAAATATAGATCTTTACCTTCAACTGTTGATTGATGAGTTGGTGCAGGAGTGGTCCTCCGGGGCTTTAACTTATGATATATTAAGGAAACAAAATTTTCTTATGAGGAAAGCTTTAATGTGGACCATTAGTGATTTTCCAGCTTATGGGATGCTTTCTAGTTGGAGCACGCAAGGGAAACTCGCATATTCATACTATATGGAAAACAACAAGGCATTCACGCTAGTAAATGGAGGCAAAGCTTCTTTTTTTTTATTGTCACCATCGCTTCTTGCCACTTAATCATAGGTACAAAAAGAAGATAAAATATTTCTTTGTTAGGAGAGTTGAAAAAGATGTTGCATCCCCGTATCTTTCTGGTGAAGAATTGTATGATGTTGTCTTAGAGTAAGTTGACATTGTGTTTGGCCTTCAATCAGGTAAGCAAAATTTTCCTAGTTTTAGTTTGACCTATAATTGGGTAAAGCAAAGTATATTTTGGGAGCTTCATTATTAGAAGACCAATCTGCTCTGCCATAACCTTGATATCATGCATATAAAAAAAAACATGTTTGAGAACATTTCCAACACTATCATAGATGTGAAGGGGAAGACAAAGGGCAACACCAAGGCTAGATTAGATATAGCTTTATACTGTAACCGTGAAAATATAGAATTGGTTTATGATGAGTCACGAGTCGTAAAACCAAGAGCAAGTTTCGTGTTAGAGAAAAATGCATAACTGCTAGTCTATAAATGGCTTAAGAGTCTACGTTTTCTGGATGAACATACATCGAACATATCACAGTTGGTTAATATAGAGAACTGCAAATTATATGGAATGAAGAGTCATGACTGCCATATGTTTATTCAAGCATCCATCCCATTAGCTTTTCGTGATTTGTTACTAAAGGAAATATGGGATGCACTCACGGAGACTAGTCATTTCTTCAGAGATATATGCTCAAGCAAGTTAAATGTTGATCACATTAAAAGGCTTCAAATGAATATCGTCGAAACACTATGCAAACTTAAGATAATATTCCCTCCATCATTTTTTGACTCAATGAAGCATCTCCCCATACATCTACCATTCGAGGCAAAAGCTAGAGGACCGATCTAATATATATATATATATATATGGATGTACCTATTTGAATGGTTAGATATTACAGTTGCAATGTAATTCATATATAAAAGTATTTTATATGTTTTTCTTAATTGAAAATACTTGATTAATATTCAATGCAGGTACCTGTTTAATCTCAAGAAAAAGGTTAAGAACAAGGCGCATTGTTGAGGAGATCTCAACATTTATCTCGTACTATTTCGAACCTCATCTAAGAACAAGAATCAATCGCGTTCCCCGACATGATAATAACGGTGAAGTGCCTTTTAGTGGGAACTTGTCAATATTCTCCAATACTGGATGACCCACACCTAAAAATGTCGTAAGAGGAAGATATTTGTTAGAAATAGAGTTCAAACAAGCACACAACTATATTCTATTTAACTGTGATGAGCTGAGACCTTTTATTTAGTAAGTTTATACTAATTAAACTTTGTTAGTAATATACTGTTAATTATATATAATAAAATCATACACTCATTATCACTTGCAGACAACATCGACAATATTTGCTTTCTAATAACTCATAATTGACCGAATCCCAGATCTTTTAATTACATGATGAGCAGTTTGCCATGTGGTTTAGAACACATATAAGCACTATTACATCTCATTCTATCTTGTAAAATTATTGTACGTATGCATGTCATTACGAGATTCTTGTTCATTTGTTATTTATTGATGTACATTACATACAAGGTTTATCAAATAGAAATGAGGGCACCTAACTCATTGTCTTCACTAAGCCTAGGGTCTGAAAGAAAATGTAAGTGCTACAATGGGTATTGTGTCAATGGATATGTTTTCCATATTGAAGAATACGGCAAGGACGAAAGACATACAACAGCGGTGTTTGTGTTAAGGGATCCACTAATAGTGAGTTAAAAGTTGACTAATATGATAGATTAGAAGAGGTCATCAAACTGCTATATCATAAGAAGCTGAATAAAGTGTTTTTATTCAAATGTTATTGGTATGAGACGAATGACAGAGGAATTAAAGTTGATATGCATTATGGTCTAGTCAAAATCAACTCAAAAGCTAGACTCCGCAACATAAACGATGTCTTTGTTCTCGCAAAGCAATGTCAACAAGTTTATTACACATACACCTCTTTATTTAGTAAAGATCGATCAAGAGTGGATTAGTTATGTCAAGGTTGTTCAGGATGAGAACGATGACACAAATGTGTGAGATGAAGTCTTTCAAGTTAGTGAGATGGTTAAACCATATCAAGTTGTTCCTTTGATTGATGCGGAAGAAAATTCAAATTTTTGTATTTTCGATGATAGTTTTGTTGATGTTAACATAGAAGAGTTGAATTTTATTTTGAACTCTAACTAATAAGCAACTATTAATGAAGAAGAAAATTTTGACTAACTACCAAAATAAGGCCCTATGTAAAACCTTTTTTTTTCATGTAATTTGGATTATGGATGATATATTTTGAAACATAAAATATTTATTACTTGAAATAATTAGTTGAAATGTCACAATTATGAAATAATTACTTGAAATAATTATTGATCATGGATGATATATTCTGTAACATGAAATAATTACTGGAAATGTCACCACATCACCGATGGCCACACCAATAGACGTAACTCTATCGACATTTCACAAAGAGTTCAAAAATAATTACTTGTAATGCCACCACATCACCGACGGCCACACCAACGGCCTTAAGGTTGTCGATATTTCACAGAGAGTTTGAAAATAATTACTTGAAATGCCACCACATCACCGATGGCCAGACCAACGGATTTGAGGCTGTCGACATTTCACAGAGAGTTTGAAAATAATTACTTCAAATACCACCACATCACCGACAGCCAAACTGATGGAAATGAGGTCGTTGGCATTTCACAGAAAAGTTTGAAAATAATTACTTGAAATGCTACCATATCACCGACGGCCAAACCTATAGAGTTTAGTCCGTCGGTATGTTAGAGGCGGATCAATTTTACCGACAGACCACGCGCATTTCAAAGCGTTGTGCATTAAATACATCTCTAACCTTGTCATATTGCCGACAGACTTACTGACGGACCACGAAAAATATGGAGGGACATTAAAAATTTTGGTATGAAATTCAAAATTTACTGATGGATTTTTACATTTCACCTACGAAATAAATTAAAAATAATAATTAATTTTCTATCTGTCAAGTAATCCATTAGTATAACTAGCATATGACCATCGATGAATCCGTAGGTAAAACTACCATATAAGTGTCCCTGATAGCCTCTTTAGTTCATTTTTCTTCTCCTAAGTTTTTCACCATTCTTTTCCTCTCTGTGTTGCTCTTCGTTCTTCGCCGGCAATCTCAAGTATTTTTTATCATGAATCTCCATCAATTTAAAAGGTTAGGGTTTCTTCTTTTTCATTTTACGTTAAAGGGTTTTTTTTTGCTTTTTTTTTGGTTTTGGTATATTTTTTGTAATATAGATAAAGTCTATATTTTTTTTTTTGCATAAATCATTGCTAAAGTCTATATTTTTTTGGAATTTATTGAATATTTTTTAATATTGTTTTGGCATAATTATTATTAGTTAATTTATTGAATATTTATTGTTAATGTTTAATTTATCTTAGGATTAGTAATTGAATATGTTGGAATAATTACTAATTTTACTTTATTATTGCATGATTTAGGTTTAATTTTTTCCATTTATTTTAAAGTTAAATAATTTTTTCCATTGATTGCAACTCACAGCATCTCAAGATCAACAAAAATTGGAGCATGAATAACAAAAAGTGGCTTACGAACAGGTCCATGAAATGGTTATGAACATGACAAATAGTGGAACATGTGCGTCTAATCTTTTTTGGCTATATAACCACCAGTCTCCTCCAGGATCTCCTCCTCCTCCTCCTCCAACTCCACCTTTATATAAATTTTTAATAAACATTATTTAACTTTAAAACTACATTTAATATTTTTTTTTAAACGTATTCAGTTTGTAATGAATATTATTTAACTTTGTTTTTTTTGTTTAATATAAATTTTATTTGCATAATTGATTTGTATTACAATTAATTTATATAATTTTATATTATAAATCCTAAATAATTTTTTAAAAACAAATTTCAAAAAAAAATAATTACCAATGATTTTACTGACGGATTCATTCGGTCGGTATTTGAAACACTCACCGACCGACTTGCTGATGGAATTAGAAACGGATATATTCAGTCAGTATTTCATACACTTATCGACCGACTAACTGACGAAACAACTCCATCAGCATTTGACAGCAGCTGCCACACTTATCAATGAATTACAGATGGATATATTCGGTTGGTATTTCATACACTCACTGACAGCCCTACCAATGGTTAGTTTCCATTGATAAATTGCGATATCATCGACAAAATACAAATTCGTCAATACACTCAACCAGGAATCTTTTTTTTTTTGCATGAAAATTATGTCGGTAAAACCATCAGCAAATGGTTTTTTGTTTTACTGATCGATATAGCAATGGAATGTTGAATCACTGATGAAAGGTAACCAGACAGACATAATCCATTGATAAAAAAATCACCGAAATAAAAAGACCAAATTGCATTAAATAAAAATTAAGTTTGGGAGCTTAATTTGGGCTTAATTTAGAATATTGAAATTTTAAAAGACCAAATTGCATTAAATAAAAATATTTTATGGTCAAATAGGTTTCAATTGGAAGTAATTGAAAGAGAAAGGACTAAAATAAATTTTGGAAAAAACAAGAATCGACACTATTTATTATTTTCTTATTTATTCTCTGAAAAAACTGATCAAGTTACCTACTTTGTAGTTGCATTTAATATACCTAATATCCACCAAATTTGACAAATCTTATATAAAAATGATCCTCTGCACGTTTTCTACAATATCATGTGATTAGTTTAGGCTAAACGATAATAAATCATCTCTGGTGACAACCTAAAGGGGCCAACTCAATCAGTTTTTGTCTGCAAATTTACAACCTATGATACCTATTATGAGCCAATAGTTAGGGTCCTTCCCAACTGAATCAAGAGCTGAAATTTTTCTCCAATGTAAAAAAAATTGCCCTCTTTCACCGCCTATAAATGGAGGTTGATTTCATAACCTGGAAAAGGAGAAAATCGAGTCCAAAATAAGTTAAAAAATCAACTTTTTCCCGATTTCTATAACGTTTTTTTTTCGTTCTCTCTCCATTTCTTCCACAGTTGCCTTCTCTAGCGAGAATACCAGCACATCCCGCCTACACCCCACCATAAATACCAATTCCACCATAGGAAACCGACGTAACCACCAAGTAGTCACCACGACTCTCTCTCTCTCTCCTGTAGACCTATTTCATCTTCCTTCTTCTCTACTACTACATCCTCAAAAATAGTAGCAGAGGTAACAACCACCTCTTTTAGGAGCTTTCATTCTTAGAAACAGTAACAGAGGTGGTGATTCTCTCGTTATAGAAGCGACTTGAATAGCTCCAACTGTTAGAAACTCCAACACTGACCACGACAGCTCCTATAACATGAGCAACAACCATTCCTTTGAGTGCCACTGACTCTTCCACCGTCCTCAACCAGAATAGTGATGGCAACCATAACCTTTCAGCCAAGTAAGCCACCCTTCCTTTCCTTTTCCTTTTTCTTCTTCTCCTCCCCTCCCTACTGTTCACTGCATGAATAGTAGGTGTGAAATATAATTCACGTCCTACTGTTCATGCAGGACGTGAATTGTGTGTGTGTGTTATAATTAAAAATAAAAATATTCCTAAAATCATTTAAAAAAAGTGATTTTCTCATATTTTTTCACCAATTTTGCATAATATCGGGTTGTATATTTACACTATAAAATAAATATCCTGTATTAAAATACCCGGTTTCCTTTGAAATTATAAAAGTTTCAAAAAAAATTTTAAAAAACTTTTAAATCAATTTTAATTTTTTTTAAAATATTTTGTTGCATACGACCAAATCCTGAAATTTTTCCAAGCATATTTTTCATAAAAAATAAAAATTGCATCTTTTTAATATTAAAAAAATTCAAAAATAAATATCGTAATCAGTTTATAATTATCCATTAGGATTTGGCCAACATGTCAAAAATCAATTTCCAATCTTTTTTAAATCCAGATGTGGACTTGAATATTTGTGGAGTGTAAAATTACATGATAAAGTATACCCATGGATATTAAAGATATAAGATGTAATTAAATATGATGTTAAAATTCAGAATTAGAATGGTTAGGATTTTACCAAATAAGGTAGAGATTCTCTCACGAAGATAAATCTACCTTAAGTCTTAAAACAGACCAACAGATACTTGACTCAGAAAAAAACAATCAAATAACAATGCAGCTTACCTTAGGTAGGGTGCATTGGGGGTGATACGTCTTCCTCTTGCACAACCAGTCCTTTACTCAAACTCTCACAAATCATAGGTTCCTAGTGACCATAATATTAGGTAGCGACTCTTAAACATTAATTATAATTTTATGATTAAATTCAAAACTCTTTCTAACACAGAACACCTCACACCGGAGGCTCGACAAAAGCTTTTGTTGTTGTCAGACCACGTCACGCCGACTCGCACTCCTCGACATCGAGTATTTTTTTTTATGAAAATAGAGTCATAAGTCATGAAATGCACAATGCACAACTCCACTAGGGTGCGTTTTAAGAATCAATAGAAGATTATCTAAAGATTCCAATAAAGTAAGAAATTATAGGATAATCTGGGTCTTTATATTTCAAAGCATTATTGTTATAAAGAATGACACTTACTTGCTCGGTTAAAGTTTTTTTTTTCACATTCAATTTTCTCTTCATAGTGTACAAAAGTTAGCAACTAACAAAAGTATATTGATTCTTACTTGTTTGAAAATTTCAAAGATTTTAGAGTTATAATTAACTTTTCTTTGTTTGGTCATGATATGAGGAAATGGAAGTGTTAGTAGGAAATTAGTTTTTTCTTTACAATATTCAAATTCAACCTCTTTTTTACTCTTAGAGATTAACTCATTATCTTTATCACAAGATTCAAGAATAAGTTTTTCAATAATCTTACCACTGTGGAGAGTAATGACTGATTTGATTTAATCCATGTGTTGGCTTCTAGAACTACTTGTATTTGCATTGTATTGCCTTTTGAGATTTTGCTGTGGTTGAGATTGAAACTTACCTTTCTCTTAAAAACTAAGAGCATACATGAATTTTGCAAGAGTATATTTAAAATATATCATGCTTTGAGCAAGTTTAATATTGATTGTTTTTTATTTTTTAATGAATGCATGCAGTGTTTCTTCAAGATTTCTTCTAAAAGATGAAGTATAAGAAACTGTATACCTGCAATATATACTAAAACTACAAAACTAAAATTTCAAACTTTAAGGGATATAACTCAACTAATAAGGTTTTGGGTTTGCTCCCCAGATGTCACTGGTTTGAGTGCCACAAGTATTAAGGTCACTAAAGACTTATCTGATCGTTAATTAAGAGTCTCCAAGAATTAATCGAGATATATATAAATTGCTATAAACATGTCCAATTACAAATAAAATAAAATAAAATTTCATGCATTATTTTTCAAAGTGATGAAACTATCCCTCTCCGTTGAGAAAACTCTTCATTCACTAATATAAGTTTATATTGATATATGCTTTCTAGATTTGATTTGACTACAAATTAGGACGTAACACATGAATTGGCAATTGCATGTTGAATTCTCAAGCTCGGCTATTACCATGACAGTACCGATAAAAGGGGTCTGCATCAAGCGGGCCGAAATATATGTGTACAAAATTGGGCAAATGATTTTTTATCCAAAACCATTTCATAAATCAACGTGCTTACTCAGAGTCTTTGGTGTCGTGTACTTTCTCTAGGTATACTAATTGAATCAGTTCAGCAATGCTCCACTTCTAAGCCGCAAAATTAGATCAGACATCAAGTCAAGTGAAAAATTTAAACTACATGCTCTCAGAGAAAAAAAAAATCACCATATATAAGTTAAGATGCGTTGTAATTAAAATATAATGAATAAAAAAAAAAGTATAACTTGAAAGGTGCATAGACACTATTCTATATTTTCTTATTAAGTTCAATGACTAAGATAGAAAAAAAAATACTAACAAGCCTTGTAAACATTAAAAATAAAATACTATGATTTTTTGTTGGCTCTCTTTGACTATAAAAAATGTTTGGTATATATAGAGTGTTAATATATAACAACTAGACAAAAAATAAATTAGAAAATTAAAGAGTTATTACAATAATTAAATAAATAAAAGAGCTATTAGAGAATTAAAAAGTTATATCTATTGAAAAGCTTTTAAAAGAAAAAAAAATTATTAGAATTTTATAATTATTAAAAAATTAATTCTAAAAAAACATAATATTTTATCATACCTTCAATATTTTTAATTTAAAAAATTATCTTGGTTGCACACGAAAAATAATAAACAGATTTTTATAAAGTTTGAGAGATTTATTTATATTTTTTAAGAATCAAGTGACATTTCATATTAGTTAATAGAACCAGTAAAGTCCATCTCTAATCGTTTCCAAATAAAATGAAATAAAAAGGCATTAATGTATCTTAGTTTTTAATTAAATTAACTTTTAAAAATTTAAATGATAATTTATTAATTAGAAAACAGGAATGTGCATATTGTAATTTTATTTTATTTTTAAATGATATTGCATAGTTAGTTTTTACAATGTGCTAGAATTAGCTATAATCAATTTTCAAAGGTTGTTATGATAGTCGAAGAGACACATTTTTTCCCCTTAATTTCTTAAATTTAAATTTTAAAACCAATAATTAAAAAATATTAAATTTCTTTCTATATTCAAGATTAATATTATAATTGTGTTTTTAAGATTGTCTGAAAAGAATACTTAAATTGTATGAATATATTTTTATTGTTGAAAAAAAAAGAAATAGTTAGGAATATATATTTCAGAAAGTAAACGAAAGACATCGCCGCCTCATACCATACATGGGCATATAATGTTTTGTAGATATGGTTAAGCTGAGATGCATGACCAGTTCAACAGCGTTACCTAATCTTAATAATCATTAGGTTGGTGGGCTCCTACATCCCACCACTAACATTCCAAGCTAGGGTTGCCAACATGGTCCAAATTAAGCTTCATTAAAAATTATAGTCAGATAATAAAAAATAGTAATTTTAAGTTGAATCGATTCCTTAAAAAACAAGGTCAAATAATAATAAAAAATAACATATCTTAAAATTATTTCAAAAATATTTTTTAGTTTTGATATACATGCAAGGTAGATTAACATTGAAAAGAAAAGGATAAAAATATTGGTGGGGCTATATCTCAATGACACAATATTCTTGTTATAAAATCTGATAAGAAATCCAAATTATTATTTTTTTGAAGTTTTTTTTGTAGTAAAATATTTTTTATGAACTATTTTTTTATGTAAGGAAATTATTTCATGTGAAACAAAAGGAGTAAAATTCAGAACTATGTTCTAATTATATTAGGATGCTTCTTCTTCTCTTCTCTTCTTTTTTTTTCATTTTTTACCTTTTGAATATTATATTTTACAAATCTTAAAATTGAAAGCATTAAAATTATTTTTCATTAAAAAGGACCAAAATAAGGATGCTTAAGACACACAACAACTTCTTTTGTCATATTAGAATCAATTCTCACTTGATCACTAAAACTAATATTCATTTAATTGGCTACTAGATTCCCCACTTTAAATTTCAACCCTCTTTATTTTTCAAATTTAAAATAGAGAGTATAAAGTCAACATAAGATAAACAAGAAGCACAAATAACATGATTTTCGGACCTATATAATTATCATATAAAAATTTTAATTTGAAATTTTATTACTAAATAATATCTCTAATAAAAACTTTATATCATAGCTTTTCTAGGATGCTTGTATACTAGAAAGAAAATAATTCTAAACCAAATAAAAAATATTATAAATCAATGAGAAAAATATTACAAATTTCAAATAGGAACTTCTAGATTTTATTTAAAAAGCTTCTTGACTTAGGATGGCTAGAAAATCTAAACTCCATTGAATACGAACCTTTAGAATGTCTTGGAAAATTTCCAACCCAATCCAAATATCGAATCAAAATTTATACCTATTAAAATAATATTGCATTAAAAAAAAATCTCTTACATTAATCTCTCTAGATTTGAGAGAACTTATACTTTAATTCTAGCTATCCATCTACCTCCACTATCATTATTGTCAACTATTAAAAGTTATGTTAATAACATTGCACTCCAATGACATCTAGTCTACTCGTATTATATAGCTAACTAGCTTATATAAAGTATGTCGGGAATCAATTCCCAAATACTTCTAGTTTTTTACATAACCATTAATAGTTGTTAATGAATTATTCTATATTGTGATTTTTCTCACATCATTGTGATTCTCTACAATATCCTTCTTCTTTTTCTTCTCCAAAAACTATTATAAAAACAATTTATTTTTACCCTTGCTATAAATAATTGTCCCCTCTCTCTTAAATGTCAACATTATACATTTCCTTTTTATCCTAGGTGTATACATATTACAGTGTCTATCATGTATGATATTTTTATCATATTATCATGACTTATCTAATATTAGATGACACATATCTATAGAAACCACATCACACTAAATACCATTAAAATATATTTTACTCGTATAAAATAAATCAATATAGAATTTTTCTATGATTACCTAACATTAGATCACACACATCCATAGAAACCACTTCACACCAAACACCATTCAAAAATCTCTTACTTATAGAAAATAAACCAAGATAACATTTGTTCATGATTACTTTATTTTTTTTAGTACAACTAATTTAGTTTGAAGGCATAGAATGTTTTCTTAACTTGACATGTAACTTCTCAACTGTCTTAGCCAACTCCATATTCTTACAATTACCATTGTCAATGATTAGATTAAATATCTTGTTCTTGATGGTGCAAGTTGATTGAAACATACTAGTTTGTAGCTAATCCTCTATTAAATCAATTAGACTAAGAAAAATATTTTAGATGATTAAGGTAGCATCACCATCATCTTAGAAAAACCTGTTGACTACCATATGAACCATAATAAGAAATATACTCTACTTTTTTTTTATAAAGTTTTTCTAGCAATGAATTTTCACCTATACAACTCTATAATATATGACACTTAGAAATTTGATGTCTTAACTCACCATGTTGAAACATTAAATTTTAAAACAAAATGAAGAATCAAAACTATCATGGCATACACATCATTGAATGATAGGTTTTCCTCTTAGATCAAGGGAGTTTAGAATTAATTATAAAATTATAATTTTGAAGAAATCTCCACTACCTGGTACCATAGTCATTAGAAAACCTAATAGTCTTTAAAAATCTAGATAAAAAGACTAGTTATGAAAGGAAAAGACACATTACCACTAGTACACCCTATTTATAGTAAGTAGTGTCGTTGATTGATTATTTTTCTAGATCATATTTCTATAAGTTGGTTTATCCAAGGTTCAAGATAAGTCTCTCTTCATGTAAAAGTCTTTATCTTATTAAGTTAAATCTTAACTATTTTATAATCTAAATTTTAGCATTACATTTATTTCTTACTTTGTATCTTTAACATATGAGAATATACCTTACAGTGTAATTTTATACCTTTAAAAAATAAAGTCTAAAACTAATTTATAATAATCATTCAATTAATTCATTAAATTTAATTTCAAGAGTCTACATTATTTTTGGAGTCGTTACCTAATTCTTTAAGTAGACTAATAATTCTAAAATATCTATCGATTCTAGAGATTTGAGTAAGTGTTTGGTTATGCTTTCTAAGAAAATATTATATTTGTTATATATTTTCTTCTAAATTTATTTTACATATGCCATTTACTATTTAAATTAATTTTTTATTTTATTGACAAGTTATTTATTATAGATAGATGTTGTTGAATTAACATCAAGCAGTCTATAACTTAATGATTGTTTTTAGTTTTTTTTTTTTAATGATTTAGTAAAAGCATTGCAAACCTATATTTATTTCTAAAACTAAAAGACTCGTTGAATTATCTATTAAAATCTAATTTTAATCAAAGATTATTGTTGAGTTGACTATCTATTAAAATCTAATTTTAATCAAAGATTATTGTTGACTTGATAAAAACTTATTAGTACTTTAATAAACTTATTTTAAGGTAAGAAAACAATGCAGAAAGCCTACATTGATCCCTAAAAAGTAGGAGACATATTGACGTAACTATTTTAAACTAAACTTTGATCAAAATATTATGCTAAGTTGATAAAAACATGTTAAGGAAGTTTTTATTCTTTGTTCAAAAATATATATTTACACACATATAAATACAAAAATCTATATTTAAGTTGCCTAGGGAATGAATTAGAAATGTTAATATTTTGTCCCTAATCTCTTCTTTAATTATTACTATACTCACTGAACTTTTTGTTTCTTTGATTTTCATTTTTTCTATAAAAATTAATTTTTTAAAAAAACTTATAACATAAAAAAGGTTTAAAATCGTAAGATGGCTGAGAATTGACCAAATTATGTTGAAAATGCTTTGTTGAAAAACAAATTCATTTATCGTTGCTTTTTTAATATATGTATATGTATATGTATATAGGATTATATATATTTATGGGATTAAAATTGAGTTATGATAAATATATTCAAATGAAAAAAATATAAGGATATCAAAGAGTCTTTTTTTACATGTTAATTTTAGTAGATAATTTTTTGAAAATGGCTCAAACTCAATCACATTGATATTGTAACGTAGAGCAACTAATGAGTAACGTGGGAGGTTTCAAGATTATTGAGATGTGGCAGGAATTCAAAACCTTATTTACATGGACTTCACAATAAATAATAGATACGTTATAGACTTACAATTATTTTCTAGGAAAAGAATCCTTGAAGGGTTAGAATTACACTAATCTTAATTTTATACGTTAGAATTAAGATATAGCTTCTATAAACACGTGATTAGGTCTAGGTAATTTTTTTTTTTGAAGGATAATCTTGAATGCTCTTCTCTTGCTAAAAGAGTGGTAGCAAGAGAAATTTATTTAGTGTTGTGAGGATTGAGAGTATTTGAAATTCTGGGTTTGAAAGTTCTCCAAAATCTATATCTGCGTTGACTATAGTTGTAGACACAATCATACTACATAGAATCATTGTGTTTTTTTATTTATTTTTCTTCTTTTTGTTGTGATATTCTTTATACATGTATCTGTGATCCATATTAACAAGAAAGTGGACAGTTTTTTGGTACATATATTCAAGAATTAAAAGGAAACAAGAGGGAGAATATGTATAAAAATTCACAAGACGGTACGGCTAAATAAATGCTAGGAACCAAAGTGCCTTGAGAAAGAAAGTAAAAAGGAAGAGAAGAGAGAAAACTCTCCCTCCGCCTTTCCAGATATATAGAATAATCCTTCAACTCCCGTTCGGACCTATTTACAGCAGCAAAAGCTTCTTCTTCTTCTTGTTTTTTTTTATCTTTTCTTTGTCTCTTAATGCTTTCTATCCCCTCCAACAAGTACAATAATGAAAGGAACTTTTGTATACGGAAGGCCAATTACATTTAATATAAATCTTGTAAATTAAATCAAGAAGCGAATTTTTCAGTGGCATGGATCTTGAAGAGGTCAAGACGCGTATCTCTCAATCGCAGAGAATAGGCAGCTTTCTTGAATTCACTCCAAGTGAAGGGTTTGTAGAGGCTTGGATTTTGTGGCAAGACCAGCTGTGGAGGCGGAGAGATCCATGCGTTGAGGGGTGGCGCCCCAAAGTACATCATCGACATTCTTGGCTTCCCCGAGCTCGCCAGCACCCTGTGTCTCACGCTTTCAAACCTCCCATTCGTTAAAACCTAAAAATCGATGCCATGAGGAGCACAAAGTTTAGGAAGATTATTTTATCAACTGTAGCTAATTGAGGAGATTTGGTAGCATTTGTTTTCTTTCCTTAAAAATAATGGCAAAAAGAGAATTTTGTTCACTAATTAACATTATACCTCAAGCCACTAGAATTCTTACACCTCATGAAATATGTTTACACCATCAATTTCTAATATTCTAATCACAAGATGATTTTTATAAGAAAATGGCTGATCGTTACGAACCTGGAAGGCATCCCCCACGATCACATAGAATCCGGTGGGGTCAGGAGGAACGGGGACCCACAAGCCATCACGCAAATAAATTTGGAGGCCCCCAACGTCGTTGGATCGCAAGATGGTCAAGATTTGAGGGTCGGAGTGCTCGCCAAAACCAATTGTTTTAGGTGATGGGTCCCAGTCCGTGATATCTTCGAATGCAGGGTAGTGATTAAGTCTAAGAACAGAATCGCTGTGGACATCTCTGATGAGCCTGCTGAAGGCACATTTGTCCGGGACCCACAAGCCCTCAGCCGCTAGATCAAGAATCTCACATGCGAGTTGCTTAACCACTTGTACGTAATCATTCACCACGCAGCTGTATAAATCGCAATGCCAGTACTGAGCAAGCAAGGAAAAAAGGGGAAAAGCACACTAACATTTCACCACCCACAACCAAAAAAAACAACTTTTGCAGAATATTTTTTCATTACGAATAAAATTATTGCTCCCATTTTTCTCCTTTTTATATAATAAAAGGAATAAAATACACAGCTTAAAATCATAGTAGCAATTACTAGCAAGAACCCACACAAGAATGATAATGTCGTGTATCTCTAGCCTAATGTAATTGGTTCAATGTAGGCTCGATTTGGGGCACGACAAGATCCGTAAGATATTTGTATAAGGAAATCTTTATTTCTTTAATCACAACTCCTCATTCTTATGATCTCTTCTCGCCAGTGCAATAATGCAAGATTGACTGTTGCAGGACACTAATCACCTGCATGCTTTCTACAAGCAGATGTGTTTAGTGAAGAAGAAGAAGGCATCGAAGAGGAAAACATCAATACACAAAAATAGAAGTCTTACTGTGTATTGAATCCTGTGATTCTTCTTAATTATGAAAATTAAAACATGGATAATGCGATGGTTGGGAGCGAATGATTAGTTTAATTAAAAATTAATTAAACGAAAACTTGATTTTAATATATAAAAAATGATTCAAGATACTCTTACTGTTCAAGAAAGGAAAAGGTGGGAACAATGTGCTGACTCTTCGTAATTCCTAAGATTGTTTTAGGAGTCAAGTTGGACCGGTTTAGGCCCCACAATTATACATATATATAAAGAAACATGACATATGGCTAATAGTTGTTGACAGAACAATGAGCTAATTAAGGCATGGTTTCCCTTCAATCACAAGTTGGAAGCATCAACCACTTGGGAACCGGAAAGAAATCAGGTTGTTTTCATGATTGATTTTATTTTTATGAAAATATTCATTAATAAAAAGCAACTAGAATGGGGAAAGCTTGCCAAAGAAACCGGTTATTATAACTTGTTTGGAATTCCGTCTTAAATGTTATTTACTGAATAGTTAAATTTTTTTAAATAAAATTAATATTTTATATATATATATATATTTAACTCATTTTAATATGCTAATATCAAAAATAAATTTAAAAATAAAAAAATTATTCTAAAATATTTTTAAATAATAAATACTTTAAAAAATAACTATTATTCTATCTATAGATAATTGATGAAGATACATATTATTTATAGCTAATGAGGTAAACGGGAACTTTTGGGTATATTAAATTAATAGAAAAAATATAAATTGGAAGTCTATTATTGATGTTTATATTTAACAAGCAATAATTTCTTGTTGATAAAGGAAAGATGTCTTTTTCTAGGATACCAAGCATTTGCAATAAACAATATTCCACCGTTTCATTTTCATAATTGAATTCCCTTGCCCACCGTCCCAAGGTTCCATTTAAAGACTAGAGTTCTTTAAAAATGGTGCAACCGTTATCATACAATATTAAATTATA
This sequence comes from Populus ilicifolia, assembly GCA_015708895.1. Taxonomy (NCBI): domain Eukaryota; kingdom Viridiplantae; phylum Streptophyta; class Magnoliopsida; order Malpighiales; family Salicaceae; genus Populus; species Populus ilicifolia. The sequence continues at coordinate 33,624 of SRLM01005834.1, forward strand.
CAATAAAAAAAACCCGTTGAAAATGAATCAAGCACACCACAAACTAAGCATAAACCCAGGGACCCTGTACCACATTGTTGAAACAGAAAGCTAAAAACCTTCTTCCCTACCCAGCAATTGATCATCCTGTCATTAATGAATATATGTGTAATGCATTTTCATAATTTATGATCCACATAAGAACAACATACATATATATAAATATGATACCAAACATTACTGCTGAATGATTGATCGATGACGTGAATATTAGAGAAGATATTCGGAACATGTATAAATTACCTGAATTCTGAAGGGTCATTTGAGATGGTTTTGGATCTTTCAAAGACGGAGAGAGGATTGGTGTGGAGGAGAAGATATTCAAGCTCGCCCATGTCACCATTGCAGCCAATATTTTTGCAGCCATAGCCAAAAGGACTAGCAGGTCCAGCTCGGTGCTTTTCCGTGGCTGGTTTTGAGAAAAAATGAGCAGCTTCCTCCTCCATTCTGGTTATGACCCCGTTACTGATCCCGTGATTTGTAACTTTGAAGAATCCATATTCTTCACATGCTCTTACGATCAGTTTCGATACGTTTGACCTATCAAGAGAGAGATCAACAGTAGGAATTCCAAAGGCTTTCGTTTTTTTGGTTCGTGCTGGAGTAATTGGAGAAGGAACTACCATTCCTGCTTATAAGTAGGAAATGAAGGAAGGAAGGAAGGAAGGAAGGTATCAATCCAGAATTTCAAGATGATCGATAATGGTCGAGGCGCTACCTCTTATACATAAGAGAGGAGTGGCGGAGAGCGAGGGATAGGTAATTAATATTATAATCTGAGACCAGGTTGACACTTTCGGTTAATTTCATGTACTTGATTTAAATTGAGATCAACGAGCATATATAGGAGACATCGACTTTGATACGTGTGCCAGTCCACCATGTTTTTATTATTATTATTATTATTATTTCTTTTTAATTTATTTATTTTAATGCAGATATATTTTAAATTTATTTATTTTACTGCAGATATATTTTTAATTTATTTATTTTACTGCAGATATATGTCTTCGGATTAAATTTCTTATGAAAGATTAACTCTCACGATTTCGATCCCAGTTTCGAATAATATTGTAGGGGAAAATAAAGGCACACTTCTTCGCTATCATGCCATCCAGCGCGAAGGTCGGACAGAAAATACTGCTGCAATAGAGACTAAGCTGGGTGTGCTTAACAATGGAAACCATTTTTCATCTTCATTTTCTGTCTTTCTTTTCTTTTTCAGTAAAAAATTAAATAATATGTTCATTTGTTAGGAATAAAGATGGATTTTTTTTATCTAAAAGAACACACCAAGATTATAGCTGTTTTTCATATATAAAAAATCAAATTCATAACTTAATTATAATAGTCATTGTATAATATAATAATTTTATTTCGTTCCGTGAAAAGATTATTAATTATGTTGTTAAATTAAAAAAAATATATTATATTTATAATAAAGATTAAATTCATGACACTAACTAAATATAAGGATAAAAAAAATAATTTTTTACTTTGTTAAAAATAAAAATTATATTTTTCACCTTTTTTTTTTGAAAAATTGTGAAAAACTTATAAAAAAAACTATGAAGAATTTATGGAATGTGCTTTCTAAATTCAATTTAAAAGCTCTAATTAAAAAGAGAGATGTTACATCTAAATAGAAAGTCTCAGTCTTTCTTTTACAAACTCTAAATCTTTAAATAATTAGAATATTAATCGTTTCTAGGAAATCTTAAAGTCGAGCAGAAAAAAAACGAAAGAATAAATCCACATCAGCAGATAAAGGGCGTGCGCTCGGAGGAACAAGAGAAAACAAGAGAGCAGAGAAGTGGCTTCCATTAGGCGGGGGGAGGAGGCTGGGCCACCCTGGGTAGCGGCTGTTTGTCTCCCTCTAATTGTATTTTGCTAACAACGCTATGTGAAAGCGTGTGAGCGTCAAGCTCCATGGGCTTACTTCTAATTGACGCGTAATCTGACCATTCCATCTTTGACTTGCCATGATTTTCAATCTTTTCTGCCTCTGATTTTTGTGGTCGCACATGAGGGGTGGTTAATTTATGAAGCAAACGATCTTGAACCGTTCGTCTTCCTAAATTGAAAAATCCACATCGCACGCTCTGAGATTCCTCCTAGAAATTATTTAATAAAATGCTTGTCAGTTTGTTTAACTACTCTGTCTGGTCTCGACAAATGGGAGACCATTGCCGTTCGAAGAGTTCGGCTCGTTTCTATCAAAGTAATTATTTTTCTCTAAATATTGTTTGTTTTTTACGGTGTTTTTAGATTATTTTCATCTATATATATTTAAAATAAATTTTAAAAATTAAAAATGATATTTTTTATTTATTTATAAATTAAAAAATATTTTAAAAAATAACTATTGTTATGTTGTCAAATACGCTTTTCATGTATATATCCCACAACGATAACATCGACAACAACACCGCATTAACATCATGACGTCAATAAAATAAAACTAGGTTTATTAGATGTAAAATGAACAAATGGTATCTCTAGGTTTTGTTATTTTCCCTCGTAGACGGACATAATGAAGGCAAAACTCAAATTCAACATCCTATGCCCTTTGCCTTGTCTCACGAAGGAGTCCCACATGACCATCGCCCATCAAAAAGTGCTGTTGAACCGATTATACCTAGCAAACTATTCGAATCGAAAAAAGATTGTCTCAAAAGTTCCAGTGTATCTTTATTGCTGATTTGACGAATGAGGTTTTTTTTCTTTTTTCGACGAATTATTTGTATTTTTATGCTTTAACATGAAGATCAAATCTGGCGTGATTTTGTTGGAAATATTTTGAAGGATTCGTGAATATATTCCACATAATTGACTACCTTGTTGTGCGTCACCAACATCATTATCTAACCAATTGCTTCAACCATCGTCACAGCAATAATAAATTAAAGCTTCGTTGCTATCATTATTATCACCTTATCACTGTAACCTCCTCTATTGTTTGGAACTATAGTCTTAATAATTTTAATACAAGTAATCTCCAGTAATTCTAACACCACCTTATTAAGAAATTGCACTGCCGATCAAGGTCTAATGAGTTCTTTCTCGTTGTTTTAAACCTTGACTATGCATTATAAAATACAAAGAAAAACCCTACATTATTCCTTTAAAATAAGATTATTTTTTTGTGTGGTGAAATCCAAATATTGAGCCAAGCAAGCGAATATGGTTTAATCTCGAAGTTCGTATACTTTGGTCTCTCCCCCTCTAAAAGTGTTGACGTCAGAAGGGCTATAAAAAAATATATCTTGTAATCTCGTACTGTGGGATTGAAGATTTGGATTTGAAAAAATTTATTGATAATTTTTTAAGATTAATTTTTTATTTATTTATATTTGGTTTGGTTTGGTTTTAGAAATATTAATATTTTATATTTGATTTGATTTTAAATACACCTATTAAATATATTTTAAATAAATTCTCAACAAAGCATAACAATGCTACTAAGAGAAAGATAATTAAATATGTTCACATGTTCAGATTTATAAAATAATATTAAAATTGTTTAATATAATATAGGGTATGCTTGAATTAGGTGATGACATAATCTGGTTATGGTTAAATTGTTCGTGTAAAAACAAGGTCCAATTAACAAAAGTTAAAATAGAAAGTGTGAACACATTAGAAAATGAGTGAAAACATTATTAGCTGGAATAATGTTTTGACCTTCCTAAAGAAATTCAGCTTTTGCATGGCTCATTAATCATTAAAAAATTAATTAAGGTATGATTATTAGTAAAATAATAAATTTACCCTCTAAAATAAAAAAAAATAAAAAACTTGTGTATAAAAACTTGTTTTGTTTTGTTTTTTTGTTATTATCAAGTAAATAAAAGGTAATTTAATTTTTTAATATATATTAAATATTATTTACATTGAAAAGTTGTTGGCATATATATTAGTGACCAGAAGGTATTGGCACATTAGGTCAGTGCGCGTGACATGTCTTAATGATCAAAAACACCATTCAGTCATGTTGTTTAATGCACTATCACATTATCTTCATTGATGAGGCGATGCGTTAGAGTCATGGTGGAGCAATTTCTTATTGACCAAGATTTCTTCTATATTTGTTTTATCTCCTCCCCTTGAAAAGCACCCTTCTAATTTCTCCTTATTTTTTGTTGATATTTAAACATCTATCCTTCATCTTTTGATTTATATTTTTTGTTCTTTATCCTTTTATAAAAGTTTTATTTGTTTTTCATTTCATCTGTCAATCCCAACTTTTCATATATTATATTTTAATTTAGTACTTATTTTTTTGATTTTTTTCTTCGCTATTTTGTAAAAATTTTATTTGTTTTCAATTTCGTCCTTCAATATAAATTTATAGCACATTATTTTTTCCAGTATGCTCTTTATTATTTTGATTTTTTTGTTCTTTTGTTAAAATTATTTTTCTTTTCAATAAAAAAATTCTAGTTGCCCTCTAATTTATTTATTTTTGCTTTTATTTTTATCCTCGTTCTTTTGATTGTTAATTTTTATTTTAGATTATTCTGTACAACAAACTTTTTTTTTATTTCATCCTTCAACATTTGATTTCTCAAGGATTAAGTTTCATGATTTTTTAATGCATATGCTTCGGGTCTAATGACCTAGGTCACAAGATTTCAACTTATATGTGTTTTATAAATTTCATGGTGAATTCAAGGACTTGTTGACCATTTTATCCACTAAGGCTCACTCTTTTTCCTACATTGATCTTCATAGTCACCTTCTCGCCAATAAGTTTCTTCTTAAGAGTTCCTTTTAATCCATTGAAAGCTTTACTACTATTCCGCTACTACCTACACCAGCTCAGCCCCTTTCAACTTTTATTGCTCAACATTAGTTTTCCTTATCTTATGAATAGTTCTCTAGTTTTCATAATAACAGTTATAATTATCATTTTGGTAGGGGTAGTTTCAATAATGGCTGGCTAAAAAAGAGCAATAACAAAAAATTTAATAGTGATAATAGTTCTTATTGTTGGAATAGTGGTCCTAGCAATAATAACTAGTAATAATATTGTTGGTAGGAATGTAACTATTCTCCTTCATCAAACTAGTGGTCTAATAGATAGTCTTTGAGGTGCTAACTATGGTGTGTTTTCTGTCACTTGGCTTAGCAGCATTCCTAACTATATAGTCACATGTTACAAGCTAATACCAACCAACATCTTAGCTATATTTCTACATCAAGTTTTATTGATTGGTTTCTAAACACAGGTGCAAATCAACATTTCAATCTTAATATTGAAAACAAGACAAGTTTAGAACCTTATCTAAGTATTAATCAATTGTTAGTGATTGTAAAGGACTTATCGTATTTCATACTTCTGATATTAAGTTATACAAACAAAAAAAAAACCTTTGTGTTTTCTAATGTTCTATATATGCCTAAAAAAAAACCCATTATTATCTGTTCAGAAGTTTTTATCTTAAAAATAATGTGTTTTTTAAATTTCACTCATTTATGTTTTATCATAAATACCTTACAACCAAGATAGTGCTCATTTTCGATAAGAATAAAAATGGTCTCTAAGTTACATCTGAATCTTCTACAATGTTTATTCCTCATGATTTTTAGTATTCTTGTATATCTACATCTATTGATATCTAGCATCATTGATTAGGTCATTCCACTCCTTATGTTTTAAGTTTTTTAGATTCAAATAATAAAGTTTCTTGCAATTTTAAACGATTTAATTTTCAATATCAAGTATGTATATTAGCAAAATCATCGCATTTATCATTAGAACCTACAAGTTACAAAACTTTTATTCCTCTTGATTTACTTTATAGCAATGTTATTTAGGGCCCTGCTTTCATGTTTTTTATTTATGGCTTTTATTATTTTGTTATTTTTGTGGATGCTCGTATAAAATATATATGATTTTATCCTCTTATTGTGAAATATAATGTATTTTCTATTTCTCATCGCTTTCAAGCTTAGTTGGAAAAGCAATTTTCTGACAAAATAAAATTTGTCTAGAGAGACTAGAGTGGTGATTATAGAAAATTACATACTTTCTTTCAGACCATTGGTATTCATCACTGATTACTTTGTCCACATACTCATGAATAAAATGACATTATTAAATGTCTTCTTCAGCGTATGATTGAAATTAGTCTTGCTCTTCTTGGTTAGTGTAAAACACTTTTATAGTTTTGGAATTATGCCTTTGAAACTTATGTGTATCTCATTAATTTTATGTCTACACTTGTGTTATAAAATAAACTAACCTTTAAATGTTTATTCCACTATACTCCCGATTATAGTTTTTTACATACTTTAAGTTGTTTTTGTTTTCCTTTTCTTCATACATATAACACTTTTAAGTTAGATTTTCATTTCATTTCATATGTCTTTCTAAGCCATACCTTCTCTCATTTAGGTTATAGTTGTCTTCACATGTCGTCTAAAAATATTTACATTTCCTATAATGTAAGATCCTGTGAACATCTTTTTTCATTTGACATCTCTGACCATGTAGCTAATTTTCCCATGCCTTCACCTCCGTCAAACTTCACTACACATTTGTTTTCTCTTACTACTTTCCTAACACTTAAATCGAACTCACTAATTATGATACCTCCCTCATTTGACCCTTCAACTATGCCTTCTAGTTTGACTCCTTTATAACCACATTTGTCTTTATTTATTTACCATTCTTTTAAGTATAGGTTATGTCCTTTCAGGGATGCTAATCTCAACCTCCTCTGATGTTGTCATCTAATCTACTTCCTTATTTGGTTTATCATCTTCCACCACCTTAGTTTCAGCACCTTATAGTTTTCACTTAGTTGTTGATTTATCCAACTATTCTATTCAGCAAGCTTTATGTTTCAATCTTTCCTCTATTTTTTTAGTGCCTTGATAAAATCCTATGCTCTCTTTTTTTATAGCCCAAAACAACAAGTCTATCAACATCTTCAACTTCTCCTGTCACCTTTATATCATAGGTAACCTTTCTTTGTGATCATGAACCTTTTACTTTTCTTGAGGCAAACATATATAAGTATTGGCATCAAGTCATGCAGGCTAAAATTTAGACATTACTTTGCAATTGTACTTAGTCATTAGTTCCCTTTCACCCCACTATAAATATGATTGGTAGTCATTTGATTATATAAAATTAAGTGTTGTGCTGATGATAGCATTAAGCGATATAAGCGTAGTTTATTTACTAAATGTTTTATTTAATATGAAGGCATAGACTATTTAGAAATTTTTGAAACCTAACATTATTCATTTGGTTTTAACTATTACAATTTCTAGAGGCTAACAAATTAACCAAATCATTGTTTATAATGCTTCTCTTAATAGGACACTTCACGAAGAAGTGTAAATGCACCAACTTTTAAGTTTTATTCATCCCACTATTTCCTCTCATGTATATTGGCTTTATAAGTCTTTATATAGATTAAAACAAGCCCCTCGAACTTGGTAGACTCTACATAACAATTACCTTATATCCATTGGCTTTTATGCCTACAAGGTTAACATATTTTTGTTCATTTTGTTTACAGGGAGCAATATCTTTTATCTTCTTATTTATATCAATGACATTTTACTTATTAGAAGCAGTTTAGTCTTACTTAAATGATTGATTAGATTACTAAGCTCAATGTTCAAGCTTTGAGATGTAGATGTTGCTTATTACTTCTTAAGGATTGAAATTCAACTTGTTACTATTGATCTCATGCTAAGACAACATAAAAATGCACCTAATATTCTTTGTAGAGTTGGTATGTCATCATGTAAACTTATTGATACTCTTGCTTCTTCCTCAAAGCTATATACAATGACAGGCGGTTTGTTTTCTAATCCTACATGTTTTTTGTTAAATTGTTAGTTCTCTTCAATATCTTACTTTTATAAGACCAAATATATATTACTTTGTGAACAAATTATATCAATTTATATATGTTCATACCAATGCTTATTGGGTTGTCATTAAATGTATTTTTTTATTATCTAAATAGTATAAGTTCTTATGATTTACATTAATCATAGTTCATCTTTATTTTTTAGTGGTTTTACTAATGCTTATAGTGTTGATGATCATAAGTTGATAGGGGCTTATCTTGTATATTTCAGCATTACTCATATCTCTTAGAAACTAAGCAAACAAAAAATTATTGTTTGCTCTTCTACTAAACCTGAATATAAGACTTTAGCTTATGGTACTACTAAAGTCTTGTGGCTTCATTATTTGTTGTCAGATCTACATATTACTTTTACTTCTATGTCTATGGTGTGAAAATTTGGGTACTATTTATTTATATAGAAATTTAATTTTTTATACTCATCCTAAACATGTTGAGGTTGATTATTATTTTGTTCATGATAAAGTTACAAAAAAAAATTCAGATTTGTTTTATTTTGTCCAATGATCAACTTAATGATGTTCTTACAAAGCTACTTCTTAATGTTTTTTTTTGCTTATTTTCAACTCAAGTTTCATATGAAGCTCCCACCCTTAGCTTGAAAGGAGCACGTCATAGGAAGTGCTAAATTATAGGATGTATATTATAGCAATTATTCTTACCATGTATGGCTTATAGCTTTGATCTTGTGGAGTGCTCTATAATCTTACTATTGTCTACTTGTATAAATATAGCTTTGATCTTGTACAGTGCTCTATAATCTTACTATTGTCTATTTATGTAAATAAGGATGGCTAACATTGTTTAAACCTACTTATTTTCAACTTTCTCCTCTTGAAGGACAACTTAATCAGAGGTTTGATTATTATAATGCAAATGGTCACCCAAATTCAGGACAGCAAATTGTTTGGAGGTTGGGTGACTATTTAAATCTGACCCTGTCTGGACAAGGATTGCCCTGCAAGGATGCACGCGTGCATATGCATGGCCGGGGATAAAAGAAATTGAATTTCTATTCTCTTGCGAAATAAAGAATTAAAATGCAAGACAAGTAAAGTCATCGGCCCAGGATTTGTCACGTAAACCGCTCTTCTATCTGACCTCTAAGCCAAAGAACAAGATTCATCATTTGTTGTCAAACGGCTTGTTTTGTTAAATAATTAACAAAACTTTATCTTATTCTTCACTGAAGATAAGCCATTGAGAAGAGGGTGGAGCAGAAGGATCGTAATGTGATTGTGGCAACTTGAATTCTGAAAGATTGAAAATCCGTGAACCATATAATATACTCGAAGCATCCCTGTTGTAGCATCTCCATGACGAACTCCATTGTCGTGGGTTCCTAGTATCATTGTCAACCAATTATACAAAAAGTTGCCTGCTGCCTGCCCTCCAATATAATAAATAATAAAAGATGGAGTGGCTATCTGAAAGCTTGCAGTTTCAGAGATTACACGCAATTGTCACGTTAAGACTACTTTCATTTCAGGGCTTGCTTTCCCTTAATTTCATGCTCCAGGCCGGCTCGTGAGAAACATGCAGACCAGACATAAACATCACATTAAGAAGGCTCACATGAGTCGGGTAGCTGCCCACCATCAAACTATTTATGATAAATTAATCGTGGGCTCTGGCCTCTAAGATCTTCCTGGCTTTCCAAGTGGAAGCTTCTCACAGAGCCAAGATCCCTGTCACGGATGCATCTGCAGCACCAGCAATTAATATACACCCAATTGATAGTGATCTGGGAATGAGGAGCTAGGACTGCGGTGGTGACTAGTGCAGCTTATTAGAATATTATGCTCTCTGTTTATTCTTTTTCTTTTTCTACATGCTATCCTGGTCTAAAGTCTTATACATTGCCAATTTTGTTACGCGTCACTTCTTTTCCGTGGCTCAGATTTCTCCGAACCTCGCTAGTGGCTGCCGTCGAGAACGAACATGAAGTTCTTACTTTCTTTTCCAGCAGAAAATACTAGATTAATATGATTATAATTAAGTGTATGAATATAGATAATTAGCCCGCGCTTAAGAAAAAAAATGTTGCCCCATTCATCGAGTTATTTGAATGTTAAAAAAAATATTTAGCTCATGAAAATTTTTTTAACAGTATCATTAAATTAAATTTGATTTATCAAGTAAATTTTAAAATTTTTTAATTTAACTTCGAGTTTTAAATTAAATATTTTTAAAATTATCTTAATGTGAGTCAATTGACTTAACAAGTTTAAAAATAACTTGAAAAAACCAATAAAAATATAGTTTAGTTTATAAAAAAGTTTTAAGATGATATTATTTTTCAAAATTAAAACGATAAAATATTAGATCAGATCGACTAAGAATAACTTGTCAAACCTATAACTTGAGTTATGGACTCTACTAGGTTAAATAATTTTTTTAATTATATGATAAAAATATAAACATATAAAAAATCAAACATCAATTTAGTATTAGAAATGTGATAATCTTATAAAAAACAAATTCAAACAAATTGTAAAGCTTAGTTCTTAACATATTTCTTTTAATTGAGAAATAAAAAGATGATATTTATGTTTTATAAAATAAATTAACAAATATATGAACTCATAAATAAAAAAAATTGTTAACACTAATTAAATATTAAAACATAAAGCTAATCTTCGTAGTAAAAATAAAAAGTAAATATGCATGCAAATATTTTATGTTGACTGACTTTTTATTTTGAATATTTTCAATCATTTTATCTCAGTGTTTAATCATTGTTGCTGATAACAAAGAATTTTTGTTTTTATAAGAATTTTATACAAATATAGCTAATTCATATAAAATATATGAAGAAAAAATTCAAGACAAATCAAACTATTTTTTTCAAAATATCAATCAACAAAAAAATAAAAAAAAACCACTAATATAAAATAAAAGCTAATTCAATGGATAGAAATGTTTAAAAAGTTGAGTCAGACCCACATGTATAGCCTTATTTGAAAGGCTTTGACCCACACCAACTCTTTTTATTTTTTTTTTCTAGCGAGTCATTTAGTCTTATTTTTTTTAAGCATGAAATAGATTGTTTACCACTATAGATGACTTGTCATTTCTAAATATATTTTGCTAATTATCTTTGGTGATTGAAAAATCAACGTCTAATTTCTGAATCTTAAAAACCCATTTTTAGATTGTTTTTACATGAAAAATATCTCAAAAACACCATTAAAAAACTTTATAAACCACTTACCAACCTCAAAACAACTCAAAATCACTCAAAACAAAATAAAAATCAACTTAATAAAAAAAAATAAATGAAACTTGATCTATCTTCTGAAATATGTTTATAGGAAAAAAAATCAATCATTAAGCTCCCCTCATCAAATAAAACCTATTGATAGTAAGAATATCGAGTTTTTCTTTGAAAAATAGTCATTCGTCAACTTTCTCTCTCCTCTCTCAAACTCAGATACTCAAGTATCAAGAAAAAAAATTTAATCCATAATTAATATTGCAATATAAAAATGTCTGCAGAGTAAAAGAAAGAAAACTAATAGGATTAAACATATCTTTTTCTAGAAAATTTGTTTTATATTTTGGTCCTTTCTTGTTGAGTTTTTCCGTTCCTTAACAATTTTAAAAGTTGGTCATTAATTTGGGTATAGAAGGATACAATTGAAAAAAACAATCAACAAAAATGGAAAAATATGATATTGGCCATAAGATTTCTCTTTCATAACATCTTTAAACAGTTTTACTGATGGATTCATTTCATCAATGTAAGCCACCCAATTCATTGCTAAAAGTTTTACTGACACACTTCGTCTGTCAAAATATTGGTCGTCGGTAATTTTTATTTGCATCACTAGTTCTATCAAAAAAATCAAACCAATGGTCTTACAGACGAGGGAAGCATGCTAAAAAAATTTCCTATGAGAACTTTACCGACTGACTCATTCTATCTGTATTTTCAATGGTAAATCACCGACTACCAATCCATTGATGATTATAGCATAGGTGACACAACCAAAAGGTTGGTATCTTCTTTCAAGTGCATGAATGTCGAAGTAATAAATAACCCAACAAGACTGGAGTCAAACCACAGGGAGGTTAATTTTATAAATTATAAACAACAACAACAACAATATGAATAATAATAATAATAATAACAACAACAACAACAACAACAACAACAACAATAACATTAGTAATAGTAGTAGTAATAGTAATAGTAGTAGTAGTAGTAGTAGTAGTAGTAGTAGTAGTAGTAGTAGTAATAGTAATAAAGAAAAAGATGAAGTAAGAGGAAGTTGATGAGAACTTTGAGATAGAAGATCAACATAAAGATTAGACAATGATAACAATAAATGTCAAGATTAAAGGATCCACTAATAATATGTCAAACAAATATAGTATAAACTCTTATTACTCAATTGAAAATCACACACAAAGGAGGTTCCAATTAAATTATAAATTGTTAACATGATTACATTAGTTATCTTATTTGAATAATGCTAATAATTGTAAATGTTATAAGGCATTCATGATTATAACTTATGTTAATAACAAATCAAGTTCCTTTTATTGCTCAGGTGTCGGTTATACTATACAGTATAAGTTATGAAAATACCAAGCATTTGTTATACCAAGTGTTATACAACATAAATCTAAATTAGTCATTTAACAAGCAAAGTATTAAAGAGTGAATAAGATAACAAATACAAAATATGTTAATATCAAACATTAAAGTCCATATTAAGTATACACTATATTTATTCTTACACCATTAGTATAACCTTTTCGTCTTGATATAATAAACTTAACTAAACATAATAAAAGGGAGAAACATAAATAAACAAGATAAGAACATAAATAAGATAAAAGTTAACTAACTAAAGAAAAGGAAACGAAAGGCATTAACAAGATATAATGAAAGTAAAACTTAAGCATTATAAAAATATAAAGAGAGAAAGTAAAAGCATGATCTTGATCTGGAAATCAAGATACCTAAATGCATGGAAAATACCTTATTTTTATAGGCTAAAATTAGAAGCTATTGATTTCATGACTAATTGTTGAGTGGGTGACCAACTCTTGACTTGGTAACAATCCTTATCTTCTCTTATTTGCCCAAAACATCATTGATAACATTAGAACTAAAACAACTTGAAAACATGAAAGTTATAGAAAATTATCTCATCTTTTCAGGAAAAAAAATGAAGGTCATTTGGACTTCCAAAACTCTAGATATGGGTCAAACACTAAACAGTATTCGGGTAATAAGACAAATTCAGACTTTTTCATTATTGCTATAATTTGAACTTGAAAATAGCCTTTTTAAAATCAGACCTCCATGAAAGTTATAGGCTTATGTCTTACCTTTCTATCCATATAAAGTAGAACTAAATCTAAGATCTATAGCTCTAGATATGACTCAATTTTTGAACAGTATTTTGATTTGTATTGCACCAACATCTCTTTTCTAAGTTTGGTCATCTCTTTGTCCCTTCAATTTCAGTTCTTAAACTCATCAATCAATCATTTCATTTATATGATAGACCTGTATTTAAAATGAATATTTACCATAAATTAAAGGTATCTTATGTTGTTAGATATGTTGTTATAAAACATGCTTTAGTTAAGAAGTTATTGATACTTCAAGTACAAAAATTTGATATAAAACCTTAATAAAAATATACTTTTGAGTATTAATCACCCCCCCAATCATTTTATTACTAGTTCCTAATAATCAAAGTGTTAAAATAGAAAAATAATTTCTTAATTCCATAATGTAAGGCATTCATCATTTAATTTTTATTAATTTATCTAGATAAACAAACTCTCATTAAATTTATGTATCTACTCAATATCTCTTAAATAAAATATTAATAAACCTTTTTTTATGCTTTATACATCAATACATAGTTATGGGGCTTTAGTTCTAGAAGTCAAAATAATCTGAATTTTTTACACAAGAAAGCTGAGGTAATTTCCTACAACTTTCATGTTTTCAAGTGATTATAATTTTGACATTATCAATGATGTTGTGGGCAGAGAAGAGAAGATAAGGATTGTCATCAAGTCAAGAGGTAGCCTCTCACTCATCAATTAGTCATCAAATCAATAGTCTCTAATTTTAACTTATAAAAGGAGGTATTTGCCATGCATTTAGACATCTTGGTATTCAAATCAAGATCATGCTCTTGCTTTCTCTCTTTGTAATTTTGTAATGCTTAAGTTTTGCTTTCATTAATATCAAGTTTATGCCTTTTATTTCCTTTCATTTACTTAGTTAACTTTTATTTTATTTATGTTCTTATTTTGTTTATTTTTTTTATTATGTGTAGCTAAGTTTATTATATCAAGGTGAAAAGGTTACACTAATGGTGTAAGAATAAGTATAGTGTAAATTTAATATGGACTTTAATATTTGATACTAATATTTTTTGTATTTATTATCTTGTTTACTCTTTAATATTTTGCTTGTTAAATGACTAATCTTGATTTATGTTATATAACACTTGGTATAACAAATGCTTGGCACTTTCATAGTTCATACTATATGGTATAACCAACACCTGAGCTATGAAAAGAACTTGATTTGTTGTTAACATAAGTTATAATCATGAATGCTTAATGAAATTTACAAGTATTAGCATTAATTGAATAAGATGACTAATGTAATCATGTTAACAATCTATAATCCGATTGGAAGCTCCTTTATATGTGGTTTTTAATTGAATAATAAGAGTTTATACTATACTTGTTCAACATACCATTAGTGGAACCTCTAACCTTGACATTTGTTATTATCATTGTTTAAACCTTACATTAATATTCCATATCAAAGTTCTCATCTTTTTCTTCTTCTTCTCCTTCTTTTTCTTTATTATTATTATTATTATTATTATTACTATTATTGTTGGTGGTGGTGGTGGTGGTGGTGTTCTAGTTATTGTTGTCATCTATAATTTATACAATTAACCTTCATATGGTTCAACCCCGATCTTGCTGGGTTATTTATTACTTCGACACTTCTGCACTTGGGAAAAGACATTAATCTTTTAGTCATGTCATTGGTCTTAGGGTACTAAGTGTTGAGACACCCCTATAAGCTTAATAACTCGAGTTGTGGATACTGATACATAGATAGTGCAATATTTGATTCCTTTAAGATTTTCTCCTTAACTCATGTAACAAGCGTTAGGCCAATAGCTCTCAATTTAGTTGATTTCAGAGTATTAGGTGTTAAAACACCCTTCGGGCTTAATTGTTTAAGTTAGGGAGGCTATGAAACCAAACTTATCTATATTTTTATTATCATTATTTTTTTCTTTTTTTTTTTCAAATTATATACTATCCCTTTTCTTTAGTTGTTACTTTTAACAAAAAACCATAAATAATATAATAATCCAATATGTAACCTACAATTATATGTTAAAGTATGTGTGTGAAAATTAAGGCCTAAGAATACATGTTAAATAAGTATATGAGCAGAATTAAGTCAAAACAATGTGAGAGTTTTTAAATTTGAATATTTCAATAAATATTGTGATAAACCTTGTTAAGAATGGCTACTAAGATGCGTCTCAAGAGTCACTTTAACAAAAGAACTCCTTTACTTTGTCATCCTAGTAACAACAATTTTGCACATGTTTTATCAAATAGAAAACACAGTTAGTATTTTTTTTTATATAAACTACTACCCTTCCCCCAACCAAAACGAGACATTATCCTCAATGACTTAAGGTAGAAAGATAGAGTATATAAGACATCACTTGAAACATCAAACATTGACAAACCTAAAACATTGACAAACCCTAAAACACACTTGAATAAATACAACAAAACACAGATAATATACTATTAATAAAACCAAAAGACATAAGTTTTTACAAACTAAGACTAAAATCGTAGTTGTGACTGTGACTCACATCTTCCCTTGGTTTTACATCCAGGAATGTCTTAAACACCCTCTATGGGTCAGGAATAGGCTTCCCATCCAGTTTTCTTAAAAATCAGTACACAAGGTCTTTTCTAGTCAAATTCTCAAGACTATATTGAGCATGTTCTTTATAAAATAGTGACCATAAATCCTGAATTACATGATACACATCTCCACTAGGATGTGTCTCAAGAGTCAATAAAAGATTATCTAAAGCCCTTTACTCAAGCTATGCTTAATGATTAGTATTTTATCTTCATAGTTTACAAATACCAATTTTAAAGAATAACATTGTGCTTGCAAGTCCATCTGGTACATCAATAACAAACTTTCAGTTGTTTTGCACAACATTTCTTTGTAAAAAGTATTTTTACCTATTCCAAGCATGTATGAAATGAAAGAATTGAAAGACTCACCTAATAATCTGACTTTTGCTTCAATTAGCCAACGAATCTTTTCAGGAATTTCATGGTTCACTAACAACCTCAATCTTGCACACCTAGCTCAGTAAATTTTTGTAATTACATTTTGAGGTAAAGCGGGAGAATACTTTTTTTAATTTTTCAAGAGTGATGTCCATTTTTTAAGATAAGAAATGAAAAGGAGATGCAAAAAGAATTTATGGTTATAAATTGTTAACATTATTACATTAGTTATCTTATTTAAATAATGCTAATACTTGTAAATATTACCAGGTATTCATGATTATAACTTATGTCAACAACAAATCAAGTTCATTTCATAGCTCAGGTGTATGTTATACCACATAGTATGGGCTATGAAAGTGTCAAGCATTTGTTGTACTAAGTGTTATACAAGATAAATCTAAATTAGTCATTTAACAAGAAAAGTATTAAAGAGTGAAGAAAATAACAAATACAAAACATATTTGTTTCAAACATTAAAGTCCATATTAATTTTACACTATACTTATTGTTATACCATTAATATAACCTTTTCACCTTAACATAATAAACTTAACTAAGTATAATGAAAAGGAGAAATATAAATAAATAAGATAAGAACATAAATAATATAAAAGTTAATTAAGGAAAGGAAAGGAAATGAAAGACATAAATAAGATATTAATGAAAGCAAAACTTAAGCAATGTAAAAATATAAAGAGAGAAAGTAAAAGTATGGTCTTGATCTGGAAACCAAGATGTCTAAATACAAGGTAAATGCCTCCTTTTATAGGCTAAAAATAGGAACTATTGATTTGATGACTAATTGATAAGTGGGTAGCCAACTCTTGACTTGGTGACAATTCTTATCTTCTTTTTTCTGCCCAAAACGTAATTGATAATGTCAGAATTGGAACTACTTAACATGAAATTGTAGGAAATAATCTTAGCTTTCCAGAAAAAAATAGAGGTTATTTGGACTTCTATAACTCTAGATATTGGCCAAATACGGAACAGTATTCGGGTTGTAGGATAGACTCGAACTTCTTTGTTATTACTACAATTTATACTTGAAAATAGCTTTTTTAAAACCAGACATCCACATAAAAATTATAGGCCTATGTCTTATATTTTTATTCATATAAAGTGGATCTAAATTCGAGATCTACAGTTTCAGATATGACCTAATTACAGAATAGTGTTTCAATTTAGACTACACCAGCATCTCTTTTCTAAATTCGGTCATCTATTTGTGCTTTTAGTTTTAGTTTTTAAACTCATCAATCAATCTTTTTATTTATATGATAGGCTTGCATTTAAAATAAACATTTACCATAAATTAAAGATATCTTGTATTATTTAGATATGTTATTATAAAACATGTTTTAGTTAAGGAGTTACTGATACTTCAAGTGCAAAATGATGATATAAAAACTTAATAAAAATACACTTTTAAGTACTAATAAATAGACAATAAAGATTTGAAATTTTTATGTAAAATACCAATAGAATATATTTATGGTAGTATCAATGATAAATCACCAACAGAATAATGTCATCGGTGATTATGGCATGTACAGTAATTTTTTTTGTAACTTTTAGTAAAATACCAATGGTAGTGTTTCATCTGTAAGGTTGTCGATATTTATTTAAAAATATTTTAAAAAATTATTTAGGATAAATATTTTTTTCAAATATTATATTGATTAATAGTAAAAAAAAACTAACTAACCAAATAAAAATATATTAAACATTAAAAATATAAAAATAATGTTAAATAATATTCATCCAAATACTCACTATAAATTTAAATTTAATGTGTTTAAAAAAAATTAAACTAAAATAACGGTGAAGATGAAGAAGGAGAAAAAGGCTGGTTGTTCCCAAGATCGTACAGCTAAAAACTGGCTGCACATATATCATCATCCATCCTTGATTTGATGTCCATAATCATTTGACAAAGTTGATCATAATCCATCAAGAGTCATTCATGTTATTGTTTCAAAACCATAAACTCCTCATACTAGGTGCTCAATACTAATTGAGAGCTCTTAACAGTTGAGACACTACAGGCTGCCTATAAGTTTTTGTTCGTAATGTTGGAGAGTCGTAAACCTGATTTTTTTGGTCTACTAAATAGTTCTACCTCCATTCATAAATATAGATTAAAATCCAAATGGGTCAAAGGATCGTCTCAATATCTCTCCCTCAACCAACTATTATAGCTCTCCCAAAAATTTAAAAAAAAATCCATTATATTCAATTCAAGAAAATAATAACTTATGCAATAAAATAATTGAATGAACATACTATGAAGTTTTAAGCACGGTTGCCCACGAACTATTGCACCCTCTTTTGAAGGTCTTGACTTCGCATATACGTCTCCACAATTAGCTTCATTGGACTTTGTTCATATCCAAAAGACATGGCATGTAAGGAAAAAAAAAGGTTGGAAGATAAATATATTTATAAAAAATAACAAATTAATTAATGAGATATCTCATTTAAATTAATCTTATCATCCACTTCGTATGTACACTGAATAGGACGAAGCCACCAATATATGTGGTTACCAAATCATGAATTTACCGGTTCTAGTCGTTGGCACTGGACTGTGAGCATCGGGTAAACCGCTCAGATGTCACATGCTCAATATAATGAATCCATATATTCCTTGAGATAAATGGTAGTTTGAATTCCATCTAAACTGTCACCTCATTCTAATCTTCTAGACCATTATCTCTTGCATATCTTTTTATTTTTTGTGTATTATATCAAAAATCACATAACTTACTTCTATAGTAACATATTAGAATTTAGAACATAAAATTATAAAACAAAAACTTATATTATTTTCAATGTTACCTAGTTGCCGTGTGATTTTACCATACCCTCCTCATAACATTGCTGTATGTGCTATCCCACTTAAATTTGTGTTGTTTATAAATAATTCATTTCAAATAAAACTAATATAAGATATAAAATTATAAAAATAATTTATTAAAATTAAGTTGGAAATTAGAAGTCAACACTTACCTAAAATCATTAAAATCATACATTGATATTAGGTCTCCACTCAAAATGTTTGTAAACCTTACTCCATTGAAATAATAGAATTTCCATTGACGATTTAAACATAAATGATATTGTTTAGGTAACCTCAATGTTTCTAAACCTGAAATTAAATAAAATTAATAAAATATTAATTAGTTGTTCATAAATTATGTTATACGTATTAAAAAAAATAAAACCTAAATAATCTAATATTGAAAGGTCATCCTTCCATTGTGCCTAGAACTTCAGACCATGCTATAAAGGCACACCATCTTTGCACTATAAAACCACATTAGAAGAACTAGTTGCATTACAAGTTGGCGCAGGTGTCTCTTCGTGATCATCACCTAAGACTAAGTCATCCTTGTTGCTAGAAGAACTAGTTGTAACCATCTGTTGACACGTGTTGTTGATATCATTATACAAATCTACACAAATTTATATGAATAATTACATAATTAACTTTAATTATTTAAAAAAAGTCAACAACCCTTCCCCTATACTAGAGACTACCTATAATTTTAAAACCTACATATATTTACAATAACCGCAAACCAATTGACTCCATTGAAAAATCTTATATACAACCTAATATCTATAGAAATTTAACATCAATATATTTTCAACTAATATCTATAGATATAAATAAATAACAATTAAAATTAATAGAAATAATAAAAGCTCAACAAGCAATAATAGAATAAAATTGAGATAAAATAATTAAATTTAATTCTTCATTTTCATGTTAAATTCAGTAATAACAATTAAAATTCTAAGTTAGGTGGGGGATAATAGTCTACTTCATGACTTTCAATGAGATCTGTGATTAGTACTCAAAAGTGCATTTTTATCATGGTTTATATCATCATTTTGCACTTAAAGTATCAATAACTCCTTAACTAAAGTACGTTTTATAATAATCTATCTAATAATATAAGATACCTTTAATTTGTGGTAAATGTCCATTTTAAATGCAGGCCTATCACATAAATGAAAGGATTGATTGATGACTTTAAGAACTTCAATTACAAAGGCAAAGAGATGATCAAACTTAGAAAAGAGATATCGGTGCAATCCAAACCGGAACACTGTTCGGTAATTGGGTCATATCTGGAGCTATAGATCTCAGATTTAGG
>SRLM01005834.1:54803-67726 GCA_015708895.1 Populus ilicifolia
TATTGTTGTTATTTATAATTTGTACAATAACCTCCCTGTGGTTCGACCCCGGTCTTGCCGGGTTATTTATTACTTCGACACTCCTGCACTTGGGAGAAGACATCAATCTCTTTGTCGTGTCAATCAGATTCATAAAATATTTAATTATTTAATAGTACTTAAAAATGTATTTTTATCAAGATTTTATATCATCATTTTGCATTTAAAGTATCAATAACTCCTTAACTAAATTATATTTTATAATAACAAGTCCAATATCATAAGATACCTTTAATTTATGGTAAATATTTATTCTGATTATAGGCCTATCATATAAATAAAAAGATTGATTGACGAGTTGAAGTAGTGATATTAAAAGGACAAAGAGAAAGCCAAACTTAGAAAAGAGATACTAGTGTAGTCTAAAATGGAACACTCTTTCATAATTGGGTCATATCTGAAGTTGTAGATCTCATATTTAGGTTTATTTTATACGGATGGAAAGTTAAGATATAGGTCTAAAGTTTTCATGTGGAACGAAAGACTCAATTTTGTTGTTTAGAAGTCCAAATCTTAGCAACAACATAAAAGTCCAAATCTATCATGCAGCTCAGACATTATTCAGTGTTTAACCCACATCTTAAGTTCTAGACGTTCAAATGAGATAATTTCATAGAATTTTTATGTGGAAGTCGGGTTCAAATTCTTACGTTATCAATGACGTTTTTGGTAGACAAGAAAATAAGAATTGTCACCAAATCAAGAGTTGGTCACCCACTCAACAATTAATCATCAAATCAATAGTTCCTAGCATATAAAAGGAGGTATTTGTCATTCATTTAGGCATATTGGTTTCCAAATCAAGATCATGCTCTTACTTTCTATTTTTGTATTTTTATAGTGCTTAAGTTTTGCTTTCATTAATACCTTATTTATGCATATTTCATTTCCTTTCCTTTTCTTAGTTAACTTTTATCTTATTTATGTTCTTATCTTGTTTATTTATGTTTCTTTTGTTTATTATATTTAGCTAAGTTTATTATGTCAATGTGAAAAGGTTACACTAATGGTGTAAGAATAAGTATAATGTAAATTCAATATAAACCTTAATGTTTGATACTAACAAGTTTTGTATTTGTTATCTTGTTTATTTTTAATACTTTGCTTGTTAAATGGTTAATCTATATTTATGTTGTATAACACTTGGCACAATAAATACTTGGCATTTTCATAGCTCAATCGTATGGTATAACCTATAATTATGTTATGAAAGAAACTTAATTTTTTATTAACATAAGTTATAATCACGAATGTCTGATAATATTTACAAGTATTAACATTATTCAAATAAGATAACTATTGTAATCAAGTTAATAATTTATAATCTCATTGGAACCTCCTTTACATATGACTTTTAGTTGAATAATAAGAGTTTATACTATACTTATTTGAAATACCATTAGTAGATCCTCTAACCTTAACATTTATTGTTATTATTATTTAATCCTTATATTGATCTCTCATCTCAAAATTTTCATCAACTTCTTCTTTTTCTTCTTCTTCTTCTTCTACTACTACTATTACTATTATTACTATTGTTGTTGTTGTTGTTGTTGTTGTTGTATTATTGTCATTTATAATTTATACAACTAACCTCCCTCTAGTTCAATCCTAGTCTTACCAAGTTATTTATTAATTTGTCATTCCTATACTTAGGAGAAGATATCAATATTTTATTTGTGTCACATACCAATATAGGTAATCCTCCATGAACCCTTTATTTAAAAGATGCATAGTTACAATATCTTGATGCATAAACTTTTTTTATTTTTACACTTCTTGTATGAACACCTAATAATCAATAAAATTCCTTGAAATAGATTATGCAAAATTAATACAATCCTAAACCCCATTACAATAGTCTATCATCTGCAATCCTTAAGGGGAGTCTTGATGCATCTATGAATGATCATCCATGACTTCTATTGAACCTCTATAAGATTATAATGACAACATGTATTAATTAATCATGTTACGTACATAAATTTATAAAAATATTAGTTTACCCTGACATTATCCAACAAATTAAAAAGACATTTATGTTAAATATTTATTATCAATTATCACCTATCAACATTGATATAAATTTACAAAAATCACAACTCCACAATAGAATTGATAAAATAATAAATAAAACAAGCTATTATTTATTTCTTCACAACACATCTAATTCAGTGTAATTCAAACAAATACAATTTGACAAAATTTAAAACAAATTATAACAATTACAAAATTATATATTCATACAATAAGTTTCTTTAACAAATAACAATAAAACAAGTGCATACGTTAACAAAATATACATAGTAAAAAAAATAATAAAATTGACATTTAAATTTTAAAACTAAAAATGATAAATTTACTTTAAAAAAAAATATGAAATCCACAATAAATTAATTAGAGAATGAATGTTGGGACCACGTATAAAAATATAAGAAACTTGAGTGCTTTTGTTAAGAAAGGGGGAGAGTTGTGATGGGTGGTTAGTTGCAATTTGGGAGGGCGAGAGTTGAGATGGGAAGGAAGAAAGAAAAATAAAGGAGGAGAGAGTTAGTAGAATGTATATATATTGGCTTTTACTGATGGAATCACCAACGAACATATCTTGTCAGTGATTTTAACGATGAATAGGCCACATCACTATACGGAGATCCTGATTTGAATCCCTCCGTCATTCCATTGGTAACATCATCTGAAAAAATTCTACGTAATCACAATGTTTCTTCTTTTCAAGATTCTATATATTTCATCTGCAATATGATCGGTATATACCGATTGTCTAGCCAACGGAATCTATACCATTAGTAATTATTACTGACGACAAAGGTCTGTCGATATAGACCGGAAAAATTAGAGATAAAATTATATTCGTCGGTAAAATTTACCAACGAAATAGTCTATCAGTAGTTCCGTTGATTTTCATCAATTTTCTAGTAGTATTTGTTTTACAATTTGATTCTTTTTTATTTTTTATTTTATTAACAAATTTTAAGATTTAGTGATTAATTTGGGTATAAAAAAGCTGCAATTAAAAAATAAGGATAAAAAAAGGTGTATTACGAGAGTGTTTTACCTAGGTATTCTGGAGTATTTTGTAATTTTACTAATATATTAAATGAAAATTGAGATTCATTAAGTGAATTTTAATACAAAAAAGCATCATATGCGTAATGTTTGATTATTTTTTTTCCGCTTTATCCAATGGGGCTTTAAGTAGATTTTATAACGGAGATAATAACTCTTTCGTAATTATGTTTTTACCTGTAACTTTCTCAAAATTTGAAATCCATGCACTGCATAGAGTGGATAGAGTTTGGTAATCCCATACACACACACACACCAGTAATTTTGATAGGAATTTTTGTACCAAAAAATAATAGTATCTCCAATTATAGGCTCCTTATAATATAAAATATATGTTTTCTCACCATCCTATGTTGTATGAAAGAAATATATGCATTTTGACTTCAATCATATTTTATGGTTACAATTCAACCATATATGTATTTTTTATATTCCATAAAAAACAATTTTACAGTGTAGATATTTATCATCTCATCCTCTATGCCTTGTGTAGTGATTTCTCTAGCTTTATGGCCTTTACCAAAATAATGTTGCCTGTAAATCAAATTATTACATGTATTGGATTTCACTTGACTCTCTAAAGCTCCATTCTAAATTGTTTAAAGACAAGAAAAATATCACAATTAATACAATCATAATTAAATTGAAATCCCTCATCTAAAATAATGAAAAGAAACCCAAAAATAACAAGAAAAATAAAGAAAATACTGACATAATATTTTCTAGATCTAATTTAGATTTAAAAAAACAACAACTAGGAAGCTAGTTGTCCTTGTATAATTAGATCTTTAAAATAATTTGACAATATTTTTGCTCAATATAAAAATTAGATAAAAAAATTATGTATTTTTTTTTTAAATACACATTAGACTTGCTCAAAACTTCTTGAAACCTAAAAAATCTTAATAATCGATTGATACAATGAAAATAATAAATAATTAAAGCAAAACTCTTATATTTTAATCATCTTTTTACTTTACCTCTTTACTTTTAAAAATTATATTTTATATAATTTGTAAATCAGAAATCTAAAAATAATAAAATAAGTAAATTACTCACATTTACAATATATAAAAGAACAAAAGGACATGATAAATCACATTCCCTCTCTTAACATATCTTCTCTCTCCAATGTAACACAAATCAAAGTTTGGAATTCAAATTAAAATTGTTTTCTTTAATTGAGATTTTGAAAAATATTTTTAGTAAATTTTTTTGATAAAAAAATCATTAATTCATTACAATATAGTTTGTTTTTACTTGATTTTACAAAAAAATCTCAGTATCTTTTACTGTTGAAAAGTTAATCCCTGAAAAACCCAATGTTGGTTATTCAATTGATAACATTAAAACTCTCATACATGTTTTAATCATTGTTTAACTTAATTAGCCATACTTCTTTGAAAACCATAAAGAATTCAAAAAAAAAAACAATTTGATTGTTACAGTAACTATTCATAAAACCTTAATTTTCCAATATCTACCTACAACATTAATTGTTCGATTGAACCTTTTATTAACTTTTTTTTAATTATTATATAGCCTAATTAGGCATGTTTATTAAGGAACCAAAAAAAAAACACCAACAACAACAACCAAATTAAATAGTGTCCAACTGTTCATAAAAACTAATTTGACATTTTGTGCTCTCATGCTAATGTTATAGAAAATATTATAAAAATTTAGTTTATTTAATGAAAAATAACACATAACAACTTAGGCATGCATAATTTGATTGCGTTCTAATACGTGATTTCATATAACATAATATACTTCTCATTGTTTTGTTTAAGAATGCATATTGATAAAAAAAAATTAACTCAAATATTATAACTTAATCTATTGAACCTATAATCTAGATAATAAATTCAACAAAAACAATTAATTTCTTTTTAAAATTTATTTTATACAGAAGCCATGAACCTTACATCTCAGTCTTGTATATCTTTTTATTTTTTTAGGAGTGGACCACCTCTATTTTTTTTTTTAAAAAAAAAAAGATAATCGTGCAACTTATCTTCTATTTACCTAGATTTTAATTGCTATAATGCTGGCTAGAAAATTAAAGGAAAGCACATTAGAATTCAATGTCCCCCCTTCCTTTTCCTTTCACAAATCAAAAACTAAAATAAAATAAAAAATTTGTACCAAAACTAAATTTGAAAAAAGAAATTAAAGGATAAAAAAGGTATCATCTTGGAAAGTAGAGGAATGGGTTGAACTTTTCACGACAACTTTGAACATACCAACTATTTTTATTGCCTATTCCACCATGTACTTTTTATTTCTATTTTTCCTGTAGTCAACAAATTCAACAAAATGAAAGTAATGGCTATGAATTTTGCAATTGAAGGACTCAATCGATGAAAACAGAAGTATTGGGACCAAAACAAATTAAACACACTGCTACAATTCATAGTATATGATGAGCGTGTGAATAATCTTTTGCACTGCTCCACACCACCTGTCCGTTTTAGATTTTAATTAATTTTATGCAAAACAACTACATGATAGTAGGTTTGTACTAGGCGTTCCTATGTTCCCTTTCATATGTCACCGTGGACTCTTCAATGAACAATTATGTTTTAGAATTTTATATTTAGATATAAAATTATTATTTTTTATATAATAATTCCTAAGTTTTAAAAGAATAGATTGAAGTTCACGAAAAAAATAGAAAATAATCAGTGATCATACTATAAAAATAACAACAACAATTAAAAAAAAAAAAAAACAGAACTTTGTGTCAAGATCTGGGTGCCATGAATTTTTGTTTTTTAAAAAAAAAAAAGAAAGAAAGAAAAACGCTGCAGATAAAGCTGCATTCTAAAAGGAAACAAAAATCATTAGGGAAAAAACAAGGAAACATTGCAGATCTATGTGTAGAGACAGTATGAACCCAACAAAAGAATAAAGATGGGGAGAGCCTAAGGATATATACAGGTAAACAAATACAAACATGAACTACCAGACAACAGCAAACCACCAGAAAACAAAAGATTTTTTCCTAAACGAAATTAACCTGGGTTGAAGGAGTAGGGCACATATGCATATCGCTCTCTGGAGCGAGCGAGCGACATTATAAGAAGCAACAACTGCATCAGAACAAACACATCGAACTCAGGGCCAGGGGAAGACGACAGGCTTCAACTTGTGGGAGGCCTTTTACATAGAATAATGAACTTTTTTGAGAATACAAAAATATACAGTCCTACTTTGTATTGTTGCTGTTGTGTGCCTTATGTTTGAATCAATGTCTTGCGACGCTAGTTGGCCGTGGCTCTGAACGAGTTGTCTTTGGCCTTTTAAGATTACAGTTGGTGGTCAAATGTGTCCTTCAATTTGGTCCCATGCAGGAGATGCCAAGATTATTCTAGCAAGCTGGTACATTTTATGTGATTATTTTGAAGAAAAGAAGCACGTGGAAAATTGATAAAGAATAATATAAATTTAATTTTTTAAGTTGAATTAATTTTTTAATATTAAAATTTTAATAACTAAACATTCATAAATTTAAATTTCTTCATCTTTATATATTTGATTAAAATTAAATATAAAAAATATGAGTTTATATAATATTCAAACCTGAATAGCTTTTATTTAAAAAATATATTTTAAAAAATATATAAATCATATTTTAAAATCTCATCTGCACATTTAAATTATTATATTAAAATAATTCTTTAATATAAATGGACAAATTATCAAGCATTCATTAATTTCGGTCAAAGTTTAACATGAAGGCCAACACAATTGATGAAATGATGCAAATAACGATGAACTAGCTGGGATTAGTATTACAAATGGGAAGTGGACAGTGAAGAAGAGGCTAATGCAGCAAACATCATGCATGAGCACATAATAAATTGCAAGTGTCTTCTTATATTACAAATGGGAAGTGGACATCTTGTTAAACCATCATGCATGAGCACATTATTGAACTACAGGAATATGTATGTCCATTAAACCACGAATATCATATGTTGGAACGCATGCTATATGATTTTATGGATTTACGCGTAGAGAATTTAAGCTTAAAACTAGGGTCAAATTTAGAGGCGGCAACTTGTAACGGAGGTAGAGTAAAAGACAACTCTAAAACCCATGGGCCCAGTTCAATTAAGCCTCCTTTTCTTGTTCAATAATTTTGTGGGCTTCATTAAAATTACATACATCACAATGGCTAAAACTGGGGCCTACTGGTACTTATCAGACACGCTGGGGAAAACAAGAACGGGGAACTGGGATCAACTAGCCAGTTGCAGCCAAATTCAGGGTGCACCTTGAATTAACCACCCCCCATAAAAAAAATAACATCTTGATTTAAAACAAATTACTTTCAAGGCAATGTTAATGTAATATTTTTTATAAAAAATAAAATGATAATATTTTAAATTTATTAAAATTAACTGTTAAACTCATGATTTATACTATAATTCTAGTAGGATTTAATAGCCCTGTTTTTCAAAATTTATATTTTATTTAATTAATGGTTATAAAAATAAATTTTTAAAAAAACATAACAAAGATTTAAGATTTCAAGAAAGCAGTGAGCTATTCAATCATAACCCTAAATCAAAACCTAATGATGGGCTCTCTACCAATCCAATGACCCATGTGTATTATTTTAATGTCTGTAAATGGGCATAATATCGCAAGAGCATCTTGCTCGAGCTCCTCGAAGGAGTCCCAGGTGAGTCCTGGTGACGCCTTGCTACCGGGCAGTGAAATTCTTCTGGGTCTTGTGTTAATTATCCATAGAGCAATAACTTAATATTTTTTAAAACAATGGCGTAATATTTTATTAAGAGCTTTTTTTTTAATAAAAAGCAATGAATATTAAAATAAAGGTTTGTTGAAATCTTCAACTATTTGAAATAAGCAGAACAAATGTATTTCTCAAATATAAAATTCATTTTCGAATCAATACATCTTGATTGCTTTAATGGGAACGTGCTTTTTAATTTCAAGCATTATTTTTTTTATAAACAAAATTATAAAAGTGGTCACCCCCAAGCTCCTAACCCAACAAAAGGAAGCCCTGCCATGCTTGGACATGCAAGCCGACCCCCTTGGCTTGGCCTTTATTTTATAAAGAGATGATGACATGCAATTCACCTTTACTTTTAAGATTAAAAAAAATAAAAAATACATCATCTATTTTTCTAGATTTCAGACCCTAAATAAGTGATTGAAAAATTAGATTTTGTTTTAATCAAATTACCATTTTTTAAACTATTAATAAACAATCTTAGTATCTCAATAAACAAATTTCTATACTCAAAGCATCCCTACATTGGTTCATAAACCCAAATTTAAATCAAGGAAAAAAATTATTTCTCAACTTCAATTTATTTTTTTGATAAGGTATTGAAAAGTAAAAACTATCTTAATATTGAAAAATAAAATTAATTGACATTACTAATGATTTTATTTTATTTTATTGACATTGGAATATGACTAATTTACCACTTTTCCTCTCCCTCTCTCTCTTTTTTTCTGACTCTCTCTTTTCTCTCAAACTTATAAGTTAAATATATAAATCAAATAAATTTTTAGATCAAAATTTAAATAACTCAGGAAATAAAGACTACAAATAAAAATAAAACAACTTGGGGGACCATAAGATTTACAAACATGCCTAATATATAGAGAAAAGAAAAATGATGAAGATGCTGAATTTATATTTCATTGTCAAATACAGTCTTTAAAGTTTTAATTTTTTTAATTAATATTATTGAATTTTATTTTGTAAATTCTAGTATTAACTTTATGTCATAATGTTTTTTCTACATCGTAAGAACACTCTATCAAATCAATAAAAATAAATTATTAAATTCAATTAACTTAAATTAACTTAAGAAGAAAGAATCAAATTGAAAATAAAAAACAAAATGAATGGAAGAAATTTAAAAGAAACAGAGAGAGAGAGAGAGAGAAACATTATACTTATTCATAATTCTTTCTCTATTGTTGTATAGTGAAAGCTAAAGGTCCTCTAGGTTTCTTTTAAAGGCATTAATATTAATATTATTACTATATATTAAATGAGGCGATATTTCACTGTGCATGAGCTATGCACTCATGCTCATTTTACTTTTCATTCTTCCTCTTACTATTTTTCCAGAATCTTAATCATTGTCTTTGTCTTTTTCAGTAGTATTTTCTTAATTATCGAATAATTATATAAAAATAAATTTTAAAAAGTGCCCTCGTAACTGCGAGGGAGCGAGACAGCCAATTAAACCCAAGTAGCCGGCGCACGTCAGCCTAACAGAGGGAAATAAGTTCAATGCAGCATGTTTTGTCCTAGCTCATGCAATTAAGCAATGAAGCCGTTTTTGTGAATGTTGAAAGCAACCTGTTCAAGTCATTTGTGACGAGCAAGATTTGGAGCTTTGAGCTAAAAGGTTATTGTGCTATTGTATCCTGCATTTTTCAACTTACCAAACAAAAATCTGGTAGAAAGAAAGAAATAAAAAATGTTGATTAATCTTTGTAAAGACTAGATTCAGTACAGAGATAGTGGTTTAAGTACTTATTAAAGGATATTGTTTCATTTTTTTTATTTTATTATTATTGTAAAGAAATAAATGCAAAGGATGCTGCATTTATACCTCTTGAATCCGTCCCGCAGCTAGAATTTGTAGAGTAGCTTTAGGGTTTGGGTGCTGCCATTGTTTACTACCATATATCAGAAAAGATGCATGACCGTGTCAATAATTGATGTACTACCAGCACTAGCATCAATTAATGTAATTTACAGAGGGAATAACGATTGGAGAATTGCGGGGAGAGGTGCTTAAATATATAACTTCTTGTAAGACCATAAACATTGAATAATTAAAAAATATATAGAGAGAGTTAAACTTAGATGTTAAGAGCTTGTTTATGTTAATGTAGTTGGAGGTGTTCTTCCTCCTGTCACAAAACCAAAAGGGTTGCAGTACCCAATAACCCATTTTCAATCTCTCTCTTTTTTTCCCACTTCAAAAACATTATAATAGCCTTAATAAATTAATTTTTAACCCCAAAATACCCATTTAATCATTCTAAAAGAATAAAAGTTAACCGAATAATTAAAAAAAAAATACATGGACCCCTATCTTCTTCTTTTTTACTTGGTTAATGGAGAATACTATATTCATTAAACTTCTTCCCAAGAGATAAATCTATTGGCACCAAATCAGTCTTTTTATGTCTAGAACGTGGTTGTTCGTCGAACGGTCTCTCTCCTCATTCTTTTTAAGTAACTTTATCTCTCCCCCTCAACATTTGAAACGTTAGAAAAAATAAATTGAAAATTGAGGATCAAATTAAAGTTTTCAATGCCAAATCAAAAGGGGTATTTTGGTTAAGCTTGGTCCATGTGTTGTCAATGTTATTAGTTATGACTTGAAATTCTATTTCGTAACTTCCGTTTTTTATAAATATGAAAGCATGCAAAGCGAGAAAAATCCTAATACATAAAATTACCTAACTATAATTTTAAAAAATAAAATTTAAATAATAATTGATAAAAAAAATATATGATAACATAATTACTGTATAATTATTTTAGAATGTGTTTGTTTTTATGGTTGAAATTAAGGTTTCTGTATGATTCAGTTATAGTTAACATAAATTTCAACTATAAAAACAAACATATTTTTGTTAGTAATAGGCACTGTAACTGTAACTGGATTAACCACATGTCTTCACGCTTCATTTCAGATTTCATTCATTTCTAGTTTGAAGATAGTTTTTGTGATATTCAGAGGTAAGAACTTTTTTTATAACGTATCATCCGTCCATGTCGTTCTACTAGAAAATAGTTTCTTTGGAACAATTGATGATTTTTTATTACATTTTTTACCCTACTTACTTACGAGTCTTACCTCTCCTACTGTTTGTCGGCATAAGATACTTCACCATCGAACTTCAATTGTAAATTCTATGCCTTCGACCTTCTTTTTTGTGTGTCTTCTTTTCTGTGTCTTCTCTCTCTTTTTCTTAGAATCAGTGCCTGAGAAATATTCCTAGAACTTCGTTTGAATTGATCCTCACCCCTCGGCATATAATACCAACACAATACGAAAAGACGTCAAAGGACTACGAAGGGCAATTATTTGGAGGAAATGTTGACAGCATTCGAAGAAGTTTCTTATCACCACCTCATAGTAAAGATCATATGTCCTCCTCTAGATTGTTAAAGAGCAGTTGCAATAATGCAGAGGAGAAGCGCTGCATGATTGCCAGTTCCTGCAGCAATAAAATATCTAGAAAATTACCGTTGGTTTGTTTCGTTCGAACACTGGGGAATAACAAACACCGAATAACAATTACGATTATTGATTCTCAAAACTAAAATAAGTAAAATATACAACAACAGCAACATTGCATGTTCCAAAGTCCTGCAAGATTTTCGAGATGCCAGACATGTGATCTTGCGGTGTGATCGAAATAGCTCAGGAGGGATAGACAGAGAAGGAGATGATGAGTTGGGTGGCGAGAGGGATGCTAATGGCTGAGCTTTCTATCAGTAAGCTCCAAATAGGAAGACATTCGTGATAGTAACACAAGGGTGGCAAATCCACCTTTGGTTCTTACAACGCTAAGAAAAGGTCTTACAAGGTCAAGAACAAATCGTTGTGGGGACAGAAAGAAACTATTAAGGTTATAAAGCTCAGATAGGATAGCACCATATTAAGGCCAACAGCTTGCTGTTTCGAAAGGGCTAGTGTTATTGTAGCCTGAAGTTGCAAATCTTCGATCCACGGACATTTCCTTAGGCCTCAACTGTCTTTGTATCAAAGTGTCAACCACGGCGTTCTTGGTTGGGAGTCTTTGCACTTTGACATGCATCTTCAAAGAATTAACCTGCAGCCTGCTGCAAAAAAGATCGAGAGCATCAACTGTCTTTAATTTTTTTTATGTCACTAAGACAATTTGTGATTAACGTTTAGTTAGAATTAAGAGGGCATTAAAATAGGAAATAGTAGAAAGTGAGAAGCTTGGAGCAGGAGCTTTCAAGTGTTCATACGATCCTGTTTTTCGTTCAAGTAAGATGAGATTGATGAAACTGAATTAGCAATTACTGTTTTCAAGATTTCCCAGTACTAATTTAACTTTCATAGATGTTGAACAAAACGAAACTGTTACGCAAAAGGAAAATTAAGTGTTCCGTACCCATACCTTGAAGAGAACTTCACCAGCTGCTCGCTAATTTTGCTTTTTCCATGGAAGTTAGCTCTCCACCCCATAACCTTGTGATTTGCGAAGTGATGGATCGCTAGGCAAGCAGCTTTATGAAGCGAAGGTCGGGCTAAATTATGGGCAGCTATTCCGGGCCCAACAGCGATGAATCTAAGCCTTGTGATCCACATCCGTAGGAGATGTTTGGTGTGAGTAAAGTCGAGCTGAAGTTAAATATTACAAAGAGGTTGAAGGCTGTTTCATGTTTGATGCTAAAAGAGGAAAGGGGGGTAATTAAGGTGGTTAAGATTTGATTGGATAGGAAGGGTTAAAATATTTTTAACAGGGATAAACTTCTTTATTTTTAACATATAACTCACATTTCATTTTTTTTTAATTTCAATAAATATGTCATGCAAGTAGTGGTGAAGCCAGAATTTTTTAAAGGAGAAGGCAATTACTAACAAATATTATATAATTTTTTTAATATAATTTTTATTTGAACTTAATTGAGTTATATAACTTTAAATTTTGAATGACTCTTCATTCTTAAAAAATTTGTGTTTAAATGACATGTTAATTAATTGATAAATCTGTTAATTTATTATTATTATTATTATTAATGT
>SRLM01005876.1:0-15827 GCA_015708895.1 Populus ilicifolia
AAAAATGAAAGAAGAAGAAACAAGAGAAAAGAAACAAAGTTATCTACAAGAAAAATGAAAAGAGAAAATAAAATAAATATTATAATTTATACAAAGCTTACCTCCCCAGCAACGGCGCTAAAAACTTGACACGACAAAAAGATTAATGTCTCCTCCCAAGTACAGGAGTGTCGAAGTAATAAATAACCCGGCAAGACCGGGGTCGAACCACAGGGAGGTTATTATACAAATTATAAATAACAACAAGAACAATAATAACAATAATAATAATAATAATAATAATAATAGTACTAGTAGTAGTAGTAACAATAATAAAGAAAAAGAAGAAGATGAGAACTTTGAGATGAAATATTAAAGCAAGGATTAAACAATGATAATAACAAATGTCAAGGTTAGAGGTTCCACTAATGGTATGTCAAACAAGTATAGTATAAACTCTTATTATTCAATTGGAAACCACACACAAAGGAGGTTCCAAACATATTATAAATTGTTAACATGATTACATTAGTCATCTTATTCAATTAATGCTAATACTTGTAAATTTCGTCAAGCATTCATGATTATAACTTATGTTAACAACA
The DNA here is from genome assembly GCA_015708895.1 of Populus ilicifolia. NCBI lineage: Eukaryota > Viridiplantae > Streptophyta > Magnoliopsida > Malpighiales > Salicaceae > Populus > Populus ilicifolia. The sequence goes on from SRLM01005876.1 coordinate 585, forward strand.
AATCAAGTTCCTTACCTATGTCTTACCTTTCCATCCATATAAAGTAGGCCTAAATCTGAGATCTATAGCTCCAGATATGACCCAATTACCGAACAGTGTTCCGGTTTGGATTGCACCGACATCTCTTTTCTAAGTTTGATCATCTCTTTGCCTTTGCAATTGAAATTCTTAAAGTCATCAATCAATCCTTTCATTTATGTGATAGGCCTGCATTTAAAATGGACATTTACCACAAATTAAAGGTATCTTATATTATTAGATAGATTATTATAAAACGTACTTTAGTTAAGGAGTTATTGATACTTTGAGTGTAAAATGATGATATAAAACCATGATAAAAATGCACTTTTGAGTGCTAATCAGAAAGGAACTTGATTTGTTGTTAACATAAGTTATAATCATGAATGCTTAATGATATTTACAAGTATTAACATTAATTAGATAAGATAACTAATGTAATCATATTAACAATCTATAATCTGATTGGAACCTCCTTTGTGTGTGTGTGGTTTCCAATTGAATAATAAGAGTTTATACTATACTTGTTTGACATACCATTAATGGAACCTCTAACCTTGATATTTGTTATTATCATTGTTTAATCCTTACATTAATATTTCATCTCAAAGTTCTCATCTTTTTCTACTTCTTCTCTTTTTTTTTCTTTATTGTTGTTGTTGTTGTCATCTATAATTTGTACAATTAACCTCCCTATGGTTCGACCCTGGTCTTGTCAGGTTATTTATTACTTTGACACTCCTGCACTTGGAAGAAGATATTAATCTTTTAGTCATGTTAGCTAGCAGATGTCCTGAGACAAGAAAATTAACAATATTAGCAAACCAAGGTATTGTAGAGACAGAAAATAAGGATTCATTAGGAAAGTAGTCATCAATTGGTGTGATGTCAGATCTCAAATTTGTTGTCAATCTTGACAAATGATCCGCGATAATATTTTCGGTGCCTTTCTTGTCTTTGATTGTGATATCAATTTCTTGAAGTAATAAAAGTCATCGTACTAGTTTAGCCTTATGATCTTTTTTTGAAAGAAGATATGTCAAAGCTGCATAATCACTAAAAACAACAACAGGTGAGCCGACAAGATAAGATCTAAATTTTTCAAATGCAAATACTACTGCAAGTAATTCTTTTGTAGTAGTGGTATATGTAATTCATTTGAGTACTATTTAAAGTTTTACTTGTATAGTAAATCACATAAGGTTTCTTATATTTTCTTTATCCCAAAATAACACCCACGATGGAATCACTAGCATCACACATTATTTCAAAAGGTAATGACCAATCAGGAAGTTGAATGATAGGAATAGAAGTAAGCAAGTTTTTAAGTTTAACAAAGGTTTTTTCACACTGTTCAGTCCATTCAAAAACATTTTCCTTTGTTAGAAGGTTATACAATGGCTTAGATATAACACTAAAATCTTTGATGAACCTTCTAAAAAAACCAACGTGTCCTAAGAATAATCTAACATCTTTAACAGATTATGGTATTGGCAAGTTGGCAATTAATTCAATTTTAGATTTGTCAACCTCAATTCCTTTTGATGAAACAATATGACCAAGTACAATGTCGTTTGTTACCATAAAATGACATTTTTTCTAATTTGTTCTATGAGATGGAAAAAACTTCTTTAAAAATTATTGTTGCATTTCATTCTAAGCATGAATGGATCCTGACCTAAGATTTTGTAGCCATGTTTTAGCTTTATCTTTTAATGAAAAAGAAAAAAGCTTTAATTTGATGGTGTTCATGCTACAATTTAAGTCATTATAGGTGTTACAAACTTCTTCAAATTCTCTCAAATACAAGTATGGATTTTCTAGATCTAAGTCATGAAAAGAAGGTAAAAGTTGAATAAGGCCTAGTTTAAAATTAAAGTGAGATGTATCAGGATGCAAAATTATACATGAGGGTGCACTTGTTATTGTAGGGTTCATATGGTCTCTTAGTGTTTCAACTCGATTATTCTCATTATTCTCATTATGAAGTGACTGGTTATCTTCTTCGACCATTTTTTCTGAAAATGATGAGGATACCCTACAAAGTCTACCACTTAATGTACGTGACCAAACTCTCATGCACGTGTAGGAAGGAAAAAAAAAAGAGGAAGAAAATCAAAGAAGAAGGAAACAAAAAAAACAAAAGGTAGATACAAAACAAAATGAAAAGTGAAAATAAAATAAATGTTATAATTTATATTAAAATTTAGCTCCCTGGCAACGGCACCAAAAACTTGACACAATCAAAGAGTTGATGTCTTATCCCAAGTGCAGGAGTGTCAAAGTAATAAATAACTCGGCAAGACCGGGGTCAAACCACATGGAGGTTAACTATATAAATTATAGATAAAAATGACAACAACAATAATAATAAGAACAACAACAACAATGATGATGGTGGAGAAGATAAGTTAAAGAGAACTTTAAGATGTAAGATTAATGTGAAGATTATACAATGATAAAAACAAATGTCAAGGTTAGAGGATACACTAGTAGTATGAGAGATAAGTAAGGTATAAACTCTTTATTAATTATCAACATGATCATATTAATCATCTTATTTATATAATACCATACTTATGTTGACACCAAATCAAGTTCCTCTCATAATAACGATGTCGGCCGAATACTACGAAGGATCAAGTATTTAATGTATCAATTGTTATACAACACAAACAATATAAGAACATAAACATGATATAAGTTAATTAAGTATAGTAAAGGAAATGGAAAGCATGAACAAGAGATTAATGAAAGCAAAACTTAAACATTATAAAAATATAAAGAGAAAGAGCAAGAACATGATCTTGATATGGAAAAAAAACATGCCCAAATGAATGGCAAATGCCTCCTTTTATAGGCTAAAATTTAGAACTATTCATATGGTAATTGATAATTGATATAGTGGCCAACTATTGATTAGTGGACTTGGTGGACAACATCATTCAAGCACTTTGGATGGCTGAATTGACATTGATGCAATCAAAATTTGGTAAAGTATTCTTCATGAACATTGTTGGAAATTTTCTTTTCCTTCCACGCATCAAATTTCAAATCATTTGGAGCACTATAGCTCGAGATATGTCTAAAATACTGAGTAGTGTTGCTGGTGGACATGGTGGATAACCCTCACGCTCTTATCTGTATGAAATCTCATTTCTATCATCCGAGTTTGAGCTGCTCCTCTCATGAAAGTTGTTGGAAATTATCTTTTCCTTCCACCCATAAAATTTTAGATCATTTGGACTTCTAGAACTCTAGTTATGGGTAAAACTCTGAGTAGTGTTTGGGTTGGATTGTAAGATAGATTCAGACTTCTTTTTTTGTGGCCAAACTTTGAATTTGAAAATGGAAAATTTAGGTTTTTCCATACCCATGAAAGTTGTAGGCCTATTTCTTATCTTTCTAGCCATATAAATTATTATGAAATCCAAGATCTATAGTTCTAGATATGATCCAATGACTAAACAGTGTTCGAATTTGAAGTGAATCGACATCTCCTTCGTAGACTTAGCCTTTTCTTTGTCCTTTCACTTCCAATAGTTAATCACAACAATCAATCCTTTGAATTGTGAGAATACCTACATTTAAAATAAGCATTTACCATAAATTAAAGGTATCTTATATTATCAAACTTGTTATTATAAAACATGCTCTAGTTAAGGAGTTATTGATACTTCAAGTGCAAAATGATGATATAAAGCCTTAATAAAAATGCATTTTTAAGTACTAATCAAAAGTAAATTGACAAAGAAAAAGCTAAGCTTAGAAAGGAGATACTGATTTAATTCAAGCTAGAACACTGTTTAGTCATTGGATTATATCTAGAAGTGTAGATCTTGGATTTTAGTTTGGTTTATATGGCTAAAAAGTTAAGACATAGACCTAAAACTTCATAAGAGTCCAAGACATAATTCTATCATTTGGAAGTCCAAATCTTATTATCAAAAAAGAAGTTTGAATATGTCTTGCAACATAGTTAATGTTCAATATTCAGCCTATATCTCAAGTGTTAAAAGTCGAAATAACCTTATTATTGTTTTGTTGTAAAGCTGAGACAATTTCCAAAAAATTTTATGAGACTATTTATTTAAATTTTGATGTTAGCAATAATGTATTATGCAGACATGAAGATAATAATTGTTACCAAGTCAATAGGTGGCCACTCACTCAATAATTAGTTATCAAATCAATAGTTTTAAATTTTATCTTATAAAAGAGGCATTTTTCATGCATTTAGACATCTTGGTTTTCAAATCAAGATCATGTTCTTGCTCTATTTCTTTATATTTTTGTAATGTTTAAGTTTTTCTTATATTAATCTCTTATTTATGCTTTTCATTTCATTTCCTTTACTTAGTTAACTTAAATTTTATTTATATTGTTATCTTGTTTATTTATGTTTTTCTCTTTCATTATGCTTAGTTCAGTTTGTTATGTTAATGTGAAAATGTTTCACAAATGGTGTTAGGATAAATATAATATAAACTTAATATGAACTTCAGTACTTATATCCTAAACAACTTGCTATTAACATGTCTTATTATTTTTATCTTATTAATTCTTAATACCTTCCTTGTTAAATGGTTAATCTAGATTTGTATTGTATAACACTTAGTATGATAAATGCTTGACACTTTAATAGTCAATCGTATGATATAACTTATACTTATGCTTTGAAAGGAACTTGATTTATTGTTAACATAAGGTAGCATCATGAATTCTTGACAGTTTGGTGTTACTTAAATAAGATAATTAATATGACCATGTTAATAATTTATAATGAGCTATTAATGGTAAATCATTTGATTAGAACCTCCTATGTATGTGGTTCCTCATTAAGTAATATAAAAAATTCATATTATAGTTATTTTTAATACCATTAGTATATCCTCTAACTTTGATATTTATTTTTTTATCATTGTTTAATCCTCACATTAATTTTACATCTCAAAGTCCTTTTTAATTTATTATTATTATTATTATAGTTAACTTTCATATGATTCAATCCTAGTTTTGCTAGGTTATTTATTACTTCGACACTCGTGCATTTGAAGAAGATATCAATCTTTTGATCATGTTATATATATATATATATAGAGAGAGAGAGAGAGGGGGGGAGAGAGAGAGAAGAATGCATAATATGGCATAAAAACACCATGTAAAGATGGATAACAACTTACATCATCCAAAATAAAAAATGAAAACTATAATGATTTCTAATAAAAGAGTGAAAATTTGTTTTTGAACCGTATATTTAAGATTTTAGTTTTTCTTATTGATGAAGTCAAAAATACTGTAACTGAATCTAGGCCTTTTTTATGGCTATTTAATGTGCTTGTTTTTTTTTTTTTAAAGAGTTGAGATGGGTTATGGTTCATATTTTCTTGCAAAAGAAGTCCTCTGTATAGAATAAAAGATTTTTTGATACCCAAGTTAGTAAAGTATGGTAAAAAAATAATGTATGGAAGAAGGAAAAAAAAAAGAATGTTTGTTGTGTCATTATATGAGCTAGATGTCCAAATGATGCGAACCTTGTGATCACATGGTCGCATAACCCACACGCAAAGATACCAATTCCTGAAAAGACAAGTAAATCAGGTTTGATAGTAGTGTGACACAAAGATAACTTGTACCTAAGCACCAGCACTATTGGAAATGAAAAAACCCCCACTCAACGAATATTGATTCGCGAATGAGAAGTATAAGGATGATGTCATGAAGATAATTGTTCTTTGATAAGTCATTTTTTGGTTCTTTAAAAAACCATAAATGGGAGATTATCTCACCAACACACACACAAAGTGTGGTAAACAAGAAGTTTTATTAATCTGAATTGTGTTCTTTACATGTTTGGTTATGCCTCTATTTATAGTGACTCTAGACTTGAAGAAACCGTAATGGACCCCCCTTAGGTGGACTTATAAATATCCTATTAACAATTGACCCAAATAAGTAATAATAACCCAAAGACTAAGAAGAAAATAATAAAAATCCAAAAATTACCATCCTATATATGCTACAATCAGATTTTTCACCATTAATAAGCTCTAACTAAACTAGGGAATCTGATCTGAAGGTCAAATTATTCTAAAGTCTTGTTCTCTTTTGTAGCTAGGATGAATAAGGAATCCTTGTAGGAAAAAGGATTTTGAAATAATTATAAATTCTTGCCACACTTGGAAACTATGTTGCAGCCCTTCAAACATCCTTATAGAATTAATATATTTCTAAAATATGTTGCCACATCCTTTTAGGAAAAGAATCTTAGCCAAATAAAAAGTCCACAAGTGAAAAGGAAGTAAATAACAAAATTAGTACAGCCTCTATGGCCCGTATTGAGATGTCTTCCCGAACTTTGATTGACCTGACATTTTAATCCAAGGTAAGACAAGATGTCATGAGACTCTATGAAACATTTCAGTTTGATCCAATAGTCGAATTGAGAATTATGACTATTGATATAAAACTAGATAGTTGCACATTTTACATCAAAATCTGAATTTGACCTTGTTTAGATCGTATCATTCCCTCTATCTTCAAGATAATTCATCCTCAAATCACCAATAAGTTGGATGGACATTTCTTTAGCCTTTTTTGTAGACTTTGAAGTTCTTTTTTTGCAAACAATCGTCACCAACAACTTTAAATGAAAGTTGCAGCCATTCTATTTTATATATCATCATTGTAGTCCTTTTTCTCCTCTTTTTCTAAAGCTTCCTAGGCATTGATTACTGCCATTAACACATCAAATTCTTTCTTCATCTCCCCTAGAATACAGGATAGAGTCTTGGATTCTTTTTTTAGAACACTAATCTCTTTATCTCTCACCCTTTGATACCACCCCTCCTTTTGAATTTGCCTTTTCTTATGCCACAACACCTTATCAAAATACATTAAATCCCTTCGGTTTCTACACTGTGGAAAATCTTTCCGATAACCTATGGTCTCATCTTTAAAGCCATCATCACAAATATCATCAAATTGAGGCTCAAAATCATCATAATTAGCCCACTTTGGCCTACGGCATATTGTCGTTGTTTAATTTCCATTCAGCCCCAACCTTTCTCCAGTCTTAGGTACATATTCCATCCATGTTTCCATGTTTTCCCACCTTCTCAAATCTGTCACACACGTTCCCTATAATAAAATTCATGCTCTGCATCATTTTCATTATGGCTTGTATTTAGAACATAAGTTCTCGCTTGGGATGGGGTGGTGTGTTGTTTTAATCTGACATGATAGTTGATTGATACTTAAAAGTGTATTTTTATCAAGGTTTTATATCATCATTTTGCACTTGAAGTATCAATAATTCCTTAACAAAAGCATGTTTTATAATAATATATCTAATAATATAAGATAGCTTTAATTTATGGCAAATGTTCATTTTAAATGCTGGCCTATCACATAAGTGAAAGGATTGATTGATGAATTTAAGAACTGAAATTGAAAGGATAAAGAGATGGCCAAACTTAGAAAAGAGATGTCGGAGCAATCCAAACCGGAACACTATTCGGTAATTGGGTCATATCTAGAGTTGTAGATTTCAGATTTAGGCATACTTTATATGGATAGAAAGGTAAGACATAGGCCTACAACTTTTATATGGAGCCCAAGATCTAAAAAGACCATTTTCAAGTCCAAATTGTTGCCATAACAAAGAAGCCCAAATCTGTCCTCCAGCCCGAGCACTGTTCAGTATTTTGGCCATATCTGGAGTTTTAGAAGTCAAAATGAGCTGAATTGTTTACACAAGAAAGCTGAGACAATTTCCTAGGACTTTCATGTTCTTAAGGAGATCTAATTTTGACATCATCAATGATGTTTTGGGCAATTAATATTTAATACTAACATGTTTTATATTTGTTATCTTGTTCACTCTTTAATACTTTGCTTGTTAAATAACTAATCTTGATTTATGTTGTATAACACTTGATATAACAAATGCTTGGCACTTTCATAGCTCATACTGTATGGTATAACCAACACCTGAGCTATCAAAAGAAGTTTGATTTGTTGTTAACATAAGTTATAATTATGAATGCTTGATGAAATTTACAAGTATTAGTAGTAATTGAATAAGATGACTAATGTAATCATGTTAACAATCTATAATATGATTGGAACCTTCTTTGTGTGTGGTTTCCAATTAAATAACAAGAGTTTATACTATATTTGTTTGACATACCATTAGTTGATCCTCTAACCTTAACATTGTTTGTTATCGTTGTTTAATTGTTACTTTAATTTTCCATCTCAAAGTTCTCATCAATTTATCTTCTTCTTCTTTATTATTGTTGTTATTACTACTACTACTACTACTATTATTATTATAGTTATTACTATTATTGTTGTTGTTGTTGTTGTTGTTCTTGTTGTTGTATTATTATTATTTATAATTTGTATAATTAACCTCCTTGTGGTTCGACCCCGATCTTGCCAGGTTATTTATTACTTTGACACTCCTGCACTTGGGAGAAGACATCAATCTTTTTATCGTGCCAATAGTACCTGTAAAACTTGGTTAGTGGTAAAAAAAAAAAAGTATCTTCACGTTGCTTGTGTTTTGCTTAAACACTCTTAATATCCTCACACGTTCACACCTCTTGTCTCACCTTGCAGTTCTTATAAAAATGAAACCAACACCAAATAGAACCAATTTAGCAGCATAATCCAAACAGATATATGACTCAAAAAGCAATAAAAACTAGAAAACAAGCAAAACAAAACTGCAATGATAGTCTCACGAGTAACAAACGAGTCTATCTGAAATATGAATGAAATTGAAGACTTAAATAAAAACAGAAACAAAAAATATAAAAAATCATTAAACAACACCCAAATATGTTGGATATGATGAAAATAAGCTGCAAGAAATCAAATCAACAAAAAGCAAGCGAGTTTCAAACATTGACGCAAGACATACTCATTTACGACAAGTTAAGTCTGAATTCTAGAACCTAAAGTAAATGTTCGATTGAGTTAAAATCTTATATATAGTGCGATATCAACCCAAATGAACATAATGTAAAGTTCAAGCAATTTATGATGAGGTTTGATATACTGATGCAAAAACATTATGAATTAGACCTGATTAGACTCAAATTTAAAACCCAAAGCGAATGATACCTAATTGATCCCAAATGTGATATGTGGTGCAATTAGGATCCTAGTAATCAGAGTATCAAATTTGAGCTAATTTTAATTTGATTTGATCCAATTGTCTCTTGTTTATTTTTGTGCGGCAGAATCCAATAAACATCTTCTTGAACATTTTTTTTCCTTTTCTTTTATTTTTTTTTGTTTTTGACGCTACTGATATATTTTAAACTATAGCAGAATGAAATACTAATTTTGTTTCTTTTTATATGCCTCAAATTCAAGGAGAAGAAGAAATTGGATACTGAGGAATTTTTATGGAATCAATAAGAAACAAAAATTTTAGAAGGATATAACCTGATTAATGGAGTCAAGCTTTGATACCAAATGATATGAACTTCATGATCACGTGGTCACACAACCCAAACACAAAGACACTAATTCCCCAAAAGCCAAGTAAATCAAGTTTGATAGGAGTGTGACACAAAGATAACTTGTACCTAGGCACCAACACTATTGGAAATGGAAAAAACCCCGCCCAAATAATATTGATTCGCGAATGAGAAGTATAAGGATGACGCCACAAAGATAGTTGTTCTTTGATATGTTATTTTTCGGTTCTTTAGAGAACCATAGAAGGGAGATTATCTCACTAACACACATACAAAGTGCAGCAAACAATTCGTTTTACTAATCTGAATTGTCTCCCTTACATATTTTGTTATGCCTCTATTTATAGTGACTCTAGACTTTTAGAGACCCCCCTTAGGTGGACTTATTTGTAGCCCACTAACAATTGATCCAAATAAGTAATAATAACCCAAAGACTAAGAAAAATCCAAAAATTACCAACCTACATATGCTACGATCAGATTTGTTACCATTAATAAGTCCCAACTAGATTAGAAAATTTGATATGAAGGTAGAATGTATTTGATTGATACTTAAAAGTATATTTTTATCAAGGTTTTATATCATCATTTTACACTTGAAATATCAATAACTCCTTAACAAAAACATGTTTTATAATAAATCTAATAATATAAGATACCTTTAATTTATGGTAAATTTTCATTTTCAATGCAGGCCTATCATATAAATAAAAGGATTAATTGATAAATTTAAGAACTGAAATTAAAAGGACAAAGAGATGGCCCAACTTAGAAAAGAGATTTAGGTGCAATCCAAACTGGAATACTGTTCAGTAATTGGATCATATCTAGAGCTGTAGATCTCAAATTTAGGTCTACTTTATATGGATGGAAAGGTAAGACATAGGCCTACAACTTTCATACAAAGTCTAAGATCTAAAAAGATCATTTTCAAGTCCAAATTGTTGCAACAACAAAGAAGCCCGAATCTGTCCTCCAGCCCGAGCACTATTCAGTATTTTAGTCATATCTAGAGTTCTAGAAGTTGAAATGAGCTGAATTTTTTACAAAAGAAAGCTGAAAGAATTTCCTACAACTTTCATGTTTCAAATGGCTCCAGTGTTGAAGTTATCAATGACGTTTTAGGCAAACAAAAAAATATAAGGATTGTCACCAAGTCAAGAGTTGGTCACCCACTCATTAATTAGTCATCAAATCAATAGTTTCCAATTTTGGCCTATAAAAGGAGGCATTTGCCATGCATATAGGCATCTTGGTGTCCAGATCAAGATCATGCTCTTGCTTTCTCTCTTTGTATTTTTTGTAATGTTTATGCTTTGCTTTCATTAATATCAAGTTTATGCCTTTCATTTCCTTTCATTTACTTAGTTAACTTTTATCTTATTTATGTTCTTATTTTATTTATCTCTTTCTTTCATTATGTCTAGCTAAGTTTATTATGTCAAGGTGAAAATGTTACACTAATGGTGTAAAAATAAGTATAGTGTAAACTTAATATGGACTTTAATAGTTGATACTAACATGTTTTATATTTGTTATCTTGTTCACTCTTTAATACTTTACTTGTTAAATGATTAATCTTGATTTATGTTGTATAACAATTGGTACAACAAATGCTTGACACTTTCATAGCCCATACTGTATGGTACAACCGACACCTGAGCTATGAAAGGAACTTGATTTGTTGTTAACATAAGTTATAATCATGAATGCTTAACGATATTTACAAGTATTAACATTAATTAGATAAGATAACTAATGTAATCATGATAACAATCTATAATCTGATTGAAACCTCCTTTGTGTATGGTTTCCAATTGCATAATAAGGAACTTGATTTGTTGTTAACATAAGTTATAATCATGAATGCTTAACGATATTTACAAGTATTAACATTAATTAGATAAGATAACTAATGTAATCATGATAACAATCTATAATCTGATTGAAACCTCCTTTGTGTATGGTTTCCAATTGCATAATAAGGAACTTGATTTGTTGTTAACATAAGTTATAATCATGAATGCTTAACGATATTTACAAGTATTAACATTAATTAGATAAGATAACTAATGTAATCATGATAACAATCTATAATCTGATTGAAACCTCCTTTGTGTATGGTTTCCAATTGCATAATAAGAGTTTATACTATACTTGTTTGACATACCATTAGTGGATCATCTAACCTTGACATTGTTTGTTATCATTGTTTAATCCTTACATTAATATTCCTTCTCAAAGTTTTCATCAACTTTTCATCTTCTTCTTTTTCTTTTTCTTTATTATTGTTGTTTGTTATTGTTCTTACTACTACTACTACTACTACTACTACTACTAGTAGTAGTAGTAGTAGTAGTAGTATTGCTACTATTATTCTTGTTGTTGTTGTTTATAATTGTTGTTTATAATTTGTACAATTAACCTCCTTGTGGTTCAACCTTGGTCTTGTCAGGTTATTTATTACTTCAACACTCTTGCACTTGGAAGAAGACGTTAATCTTTTCATCGTGTCAGTATTCTAAAGTCTTCTTCTCTTTTGTAGCTAGGATGAATAAGAAATCCTTGTAAGAAAAGGATTCTCAAATAATTATGGATCCTTGCCACACTTAGAAATTGTTTTCACTTTTCTTGTATATAACTTTGTTTCTTTTCTCTTGTTTCTTCTTCTTTCATTTTTTTTTCTTTTATTATGTTCCTACACGTGCATAAGAGTGTCGTCACGTACATTATGTGGTAGACTTTGTAGGGTATCCTCATCATTTTCAGAAAATATAGCCAAAGAAGATAATCAATCACTTCATAATGAGAATAACCATGCTAGAACAATTAGAGACCACATGAATCCCACAAGAACAACTGCACCATCATGCATAGTTTTTCCTCCCAATACATCTCATTTTAATTTTAAACCAGGCATTATTCAACTTTTACCTTTTTTTCATGGCTTAGAATTGGAAAATTCATACTTGCATTTAAGGGAATTTGAGGAAGACTACAACACATAACAATTTAAATTATAGCTTGAACACCATCAGATTAAAGCTTTTTTCTTTTTTATTAAAAGATAAAGCTAAAACATGGCTATAAAATTTAAGATCAGGATCCATTCGTGCTTGGGATGAAATGCAATAACAGTTTTTAAAGAAGTTTTCCCCATCTCATAGAAGAAACTCTTTCAAAAGACAATTCACCACTGACACGACAAAAAGATTGATGTCTTCTCCCAAGTGCAGGAGTGTCGAAGTAATAAATAACCCGGCAAGACCGGGGTTGATAGATTATTAGATAGATTATTATAAAACATACTTTAGTTATAAAACATACTTTAGTTAAGGAGTTATTGATACTTCAAGTGCAAAATGATGATATAAAACCATGATAAAAATGCACTTTTGAGTACTAATCAACCACTTTCACTCAAAACCCAGGAGAAACATTTTACCAATGTTGGGATAGGTATCGAGAAATATGAAGATTGGTTTCACATTGCTTTGAAGGGTTAACACCTAGAGATAGGCAAATGGTTGAATTAATGTGCAATGAAACTTTTAAAGATAAAGACCGTGATGAAGCAATGGAGTACTTAGACTTGTTAGCTGACAATGCTCAAAATTAGGACACCACGAGTACTTGTGAGGCACCGAGTAAAACTCAACCTCATACATCTAGTGGACGTATGTACAACCTTAGGGAAGATCATGACCTTCAAGCCAAGTTTGCATCTTTAGCTAGAAAAGTCAAGGTACTAGAATTGAAAGGTAGTGGTCAATTAAAATTTATTGAAAACATTGCATGTCAAATATGTGAAACAAATGAACACTCAATCGATAACTGTCCAACCTTGCCTTCTTTTAAGGAATGTCTCCATGAACAAGCTCATGCTTTAAACAGTTTTCAAAGGGGTCAACCACAACCCATGCTTACAAACATACAACCTTGGTTGGAGAAATCATCCAAATTTTAGTTGGAAGAGTGAGAACAACAATGCACAAACTTCACAACCACCATTTCAAGCACACTATAATTTCCAAAATTCTCATGGATATGCACCTCCTTATACTCCACCTTCTAGAAGAAATCTTGAGGAAACATTGCATACATTCATTGAAAAGCAAGAGACAATCAATACTCAACTTGCTCAAAACATGAGAGATTTTAAAGATACTCTTGCAAAATTAACATCCGCTCTCAGTTTCCAAGAGAAAGGTAAGTTTCCTTCTTAACCACAACAAAATCTCAAGGGGCAATACAATGCAAATGCAAGTAGTTCTGGAAGCCAACACATGGATCAAGTCAAATCAGTCACTACTCTTCACAGTGGTAAGGTTATTGAAAAACCCTCTCTTAAACCTTATGAGAAAGATGATGAGTCAATCTTTGAGGATAAGGAAGAGGTTGAACCTGAAAATTCCAAAGAAAAGATTGATTCTCCGCCAGCACTTCCATTTCCTCAAGTCATGACCAAACAAAGGAAAGTCAATCACAACTCTGAAATCTTTGAAATTTTCAAACAGGTAAGAATCAATATACCTTTGCTGGATGCTATTAAACAGATTCCTTCCTATGCTAAATTTTTGAAAGATCTATGCACTGTGAAGAGGAAACTGAATGTGAAAAAGAAAGTCTTTCTAGCCGAACAAGTAAGTGCTATTCTTCAGAACAATAATGCTTTGAAATATAAAGACCCTGGTTGTCCTACAATTTCTTGCTTTATTGGAGAGCATAAAATTGAAAGAGCCTTACTTGATCTTGGTGCTAGTGTGACTTTACTTCCATATTCAGTTTTTCAGAGTCTCAATCTAGGTGAGTTAAAACCAACTTCTATAACTCTTTTGTTTGCTGATAGATCTGTAAAAGTGCCTAGAGGAATAATTGAAGATGTGTTAGTACAAGTCGATAAATTCATTTATCCTGTGGATTTTGTTGTCTTGGACACACAACCTATTGAGGCATATAATTCATTTCCTGTTATTTTAGGATGTCTGTTTCTTGCAACTTCTAACACATTGATTAATTGTAGGAATGGACTGATAAAGCTATCGTTTGGAAACATGACATTGGAGATGAATATTTTCAACATTTGCAAGCAACGTGGAGATGATAATTGATTAGTACTCAAAAGTGCATTTTTATCATGTTTTTATATCATCATTTTCAATTGAAGTATCAATAACTCCTTAACTAAAGTACATTTTATAATAATATATCTAATAATATAAGATACCTTTAATTTATGGTAAATATCTATTTTAAATACAGGCCTATCACATAAATAAAAGGATTGATTGATGACTTTAAGAACTTCAATTGCAAAGGCAAAGAGATTATCAAACTTAGAAAAGAGATGTCGGTGCAATCCAAACCGGAATACTGTTCAGTAATTAGGTCATATTTGGAGTTATAGATCTCAGATTTTGGTCTACTTTATATGGATGGAAAGGTAAGACATAGGCCTACAACTTTCATATGGAGCCCAAGATCTAAAAAGGCCATTTTCAAGTCCAAATTGTTGCAACAACAAAGAAGCCCAAATCTATCCTCCAGCCCGAGCACTGTTCAGTATTTTGGCCATATCTAGAATTCTAGAAGTCAAAATGAGCTGAAATTTTTAAACAAAAAAGATGAGACAATTTTTTAGAACTTTCATGTTTTTAAGTGGCTCTAATTTTGACATCATCAATGACGTTTTGGGTAGACAAAAGAAGATAAGGATTGTCACCAAGTCAAG
>SRLM01005900.1:0-5000 GCA_015708895.1 Populus ilicifolia
TGCGAGTTAAAATAAGCCGATCATAAAAAGCGGTCAAGCAATAATTACATTAGTCATCTTATTCAATTAATGCTAATACTTGTAAATTTTGTCAAGCATTCATGATTCTAACTTATGTTAATAACAAATCAAGTTTTTTTAATCGCTCAAGTGTCGGTTATATCATATAGTATAGGCTATGAAAGTGCCAAGTATTTGTTGTATCAAATGTTATACAATATAAATCTAGATTAGTTATTTAACAAGCAAAGTATTAAAGAGTGAACAAGATAAAAAATACAAAACATATTAGTATCAAATATTAAGGTCCATATTGAGTTTACACTATACTTATTCTTACACCATTAGTGTAACCTTTTCACCTTGACATAATAAACTTACCTACACATAATAAAAGAAAGAAAAATAAATAAACAAAATAAAAATATAAATAAGATAAAAGTTAACTAAGTAAAGGAAAGGAAAGGAAAGGCATAAACTTGATATTAATGAAAGCAAAACATAAACAATACAAAGAGAGAAAGCAAGGGCATGATCTTGATCTGGAAACCAATATGCCTAAATATCTAGTAAATACCTTCTTTTATAGGTCAAAATAAAGAACTATTGATTTGATGACTAATTGATGAGTGAGTGTCAACTCTTGACTTGGTGATAATCCTTATCTTCTCTTATTTGCCCAAAACATCATTGATAACGTCAGAATTGGAACCACTTAAAACATGAAATTGTAAGAAATTATCTCATCTTTCTAAAAAAAAAAATTAAGGTCATTTAGGCTTTTAAGACTCCAGATATGGGCCACACACTGAACAATGTTCGGGTTGGAGGACAGATTCAGACTTCTTTGTTGTTGCTACAATTTGGACTTGAAAATGACCTCTTTTAATTTTAGGCTCACATGAAAGTTGTAGACCTATGTCTTACCTTTCCATCCATCTAAAATGGACCTAAATCTAAGATCTACAGCTCCAGTTATGACTCAATATTGAACAGTGCTTCAGTTTGAACTGCACTAACATCTTTTTTCTAAGTTTGGTCATCTCTTTATCCTTTCAATTTCAGTTTTTAAGATCATTAATCAATCCTTGTATTTATATGATAGGCCTGCATTTTAAATGAACATTTACATAGTTAAGGAGTTATTGATACTTCAAGTGTAAAATGATGATATAAAACCTTAATAAAAATGCACTTTTAAGTACTAATCACACTCCTTCAAACAACTTATTACTAGTCCTTAGTAATCAAAGCATTAAAATAAAATAAAAAAACAATTTGTAAATTCCACAAAGCAAGGAATTCATCATTGAACTTCCATTAATTTATCCAAATAAACAAACTATCATTACATTTATATATCTTCTTAATATCTCTTAAATAAGATATTAATAAATCTTTTTTTATGCGCAATACATCAACACATAGTGATGGGGCTTTACTTAGAAGAGAACAAAATGTTCAAGGTTAACTTTCTTGGGTTGAGATTTTTTTTTATTTTTTTAATATATATATATATGTAACTTAAAACACGATGTATCTTTAACTCATGTCACGAGCTTTCAGCTAATAACTCCTAGACTAATTGATCTTAGGGCATTAGGTATTGAGACATTCCTACGAGCTTAATAACTCGGGTTGCAGATACCAATACGTAGATAGTGCAATGTTTGATTTCCTTAAACTTTTCTCCTCATCCCATGTACCAAGTGTTGGGTCAATAGCTCTTAAGTCAATTGACTTTAGGGTATTAGGTGTTAAAACACCCTTCGGGCTTAATTCCTTAGGTTAGAGAGACTACAAAACCAAACTTATCTATATTTTTATTATCATCATTTTTTTTTGCTTTTTTTGTTTTTTTGTTTTACAAATTATATACTATCTCTTTCCCTTAGTTGTTACCTTTAACAAAATAACATAAATAATGAAATAATCCAATGTGCAACCCACAATCATATGTTAAATTATGTGTGTGAAAATGAAGGGTTAATAATACATGTTAAATGAGAATATAAGTAGAATTAAGTGATAACAATAGAAGAGTTTGTAAACTTGAATATTTTAAGAAGTATTGTAATAGTCCTTGTTAAGAATGGTTACTAAGATGCGTCTCAAAAGTCACTTTAACAAAAAAACTCCTTTACTCAGCCATCCTAATAATAAAAATTTTGCACATGCTTTATAAAATAGAAAACATAGTTAGTTAATTTTTTATTTTTTATTTTTTTATGAATTACTATCCTCTCCCCTACCCAAAATGAGACATTGTCCTCAATGTCCTAAAGTAGAAAGATAGAGAGTATAAAAGACATCACCTAAAATAATGAACATTGATAAACTTAAAACAAACTTAAACAAATATAAGAAACAACAAAACACAATAATAAAGCCAAAAGACACAAAGATTCACAAATGAAGGCTCAAATCCAATCTAAATTTTTTACTGTTTTCTTTAGATGACCAATTTATGCGATTCATGGAGGGATTAATTATAGGAATGAAAGATTGTAGTTGGTCAATCAATTGTTCAGTAGCAGCAGTAGAGATTATGATTTGTTGTGTCGAAGATGTTAGAAATTCCTGTTCCACAGCATGATCAAGAAATGACAACAACTTTTCATAATAACCATTAACATTTAATAGACCCATGAGTTTATGGTGAATGTACAGTTGGGCCTAAAAAGAAATATGAAAGATCTTTCCAATATGCCTAGACCACTAGGTAAGGTAATGAAAGCATTAACATGGTTAAACATTACATTCATTCGAGCAGACATTGCGGAGACATGTAGTTCCTCTCTAATTATTTTTTCAATGATGTCCCCTTGTGCTAAAGCTTTGGAGATGAACCCCAAAACTTGATTGCTTTCTAAAAATACAGCTATTGACACAACCCCGATTAACCCAAGACTATCTACTCTATATACTAAATAAATCTTTCTCTCAACTAACACCTGACCAAGATGATTTGGTAATTCTAAAAACTTCTTTTCTTTCCTAGGACTAGATCCACTGAAAACACTAACATTTCTTATATAATGACCTGAGAAACTTGCCATTTCTACACACTTCTATATTTGTTGAATGCATGAGTTAAGTAGAAATGAAAGGAAGGAATAGAGGATTTTGTAGATGAGAAATTAAAAAGGCATTCATATTACCTATATATAGGCCAACTAAAGCCTCACACACTCTCTATTTATTTATTTATTTTTGAAAAAG
This sequence comes from Populus ilicifolia, assembly GCA_015708895.1. Classification (NCBI taxonomy): domain Eukaryota; kingdom Viridiplantae; phylum Streptophyta; class Magnoliopsida; order Malpighiales; family Salicaceae; genus Populus; species Populus ilicifolia. The sequence goes on from SRLM01005900.1 coordinate 3,223, forward strand.
TATGCGTATGTGTAGGTAGTTGTGATTGTAACTCACATCTTCTCTTGGTTTTACGTCTAAGAATGACTCAAACGCCCTTTATGGGTCAAAGACAGGCTTCCCATTCAGTTTTTTAAAAAACTAGCAAATAGGGTATTTTTTAATAAGATTTTCAAGACTAAGTTGATCATGTTCTTTTTGGAAATAGGATCATAAATCATGAGATGCACAATGCACATCTCCATTGGGATATGTATAAAAAGTTAATAAAAGATTATCTAAAGATTCCTTATGTGTTTGAAATAAATCCTGACTTTTAACAACTTTTATAAGCTTTATTGAATACATGTGAGTCCTTGAACATGATAGGCTAATAAAATTTATTTTAAAAGATTTTTGCAGCTATTTTTTTACAATAAATAACTCCTACATGCTTCAGAATGACAAAGTTTAATGACATTTTGAAATATTTGATTAGGATAATATTTGAAGAAGTAAATGTTATCCCAATAAAAATTTTACACATCATTAAAAACATTTCTTTTGTCTTAAGTACTCTAATGAGCTGGTAAATCTTTTGAAGCAAGAAAGTTGTTATTTTTCCCATACCAAGGTATTGGACTAAAAGAAAGTAAGGATTCATCAGGAAAGTAATCATCGATTGGTGTGATGTCAGATGTTGAATTTATTATTAGTCTTGAAAAAATATCCACATCAACATTTTTGGTGCCTTTTTCATCTGTGATTTCTTCTAAGAATAAATCATTTGCAGATCTTCAGATTTATCAAACTTTGTTTTACTCATTTTAGATTCAAATTGATCATAAACTAATTTGTTAATAAGATCTACTTCCTGTGAATCATTATCATCTGCAGATTGTTTGTAAATATTGAAAATATTCATCTCTAATGTCATGTTTCTAAAAGATAGCTTCATTTGTCCATTCTTACAATTAGTCAATGTATTAGAAGTTGCAAGAAACAGATCTCCTAAAATAATAGGAAATGAATTACAGCTTTAATAGGTTATGTGTCCAAGACAATAAAATCCACAGGATAAATGAATTTATCAACTTGTACTAACATATTTTTAACTATTCCTCTAGGCACTTTTACAAATCTATTAACTAGTAAGAGAGTTACAGAAGTTGGTTTTAACTCACCTAGATTGAGACTTTAAAAAACAGAATATGAAAGTAAATTCTCAATAGCTCCATGATCAAGTAAGGCTATTTCAATTTTATGTTCTCCAATAACGTAAGAAATTGGAGGACAACTAGGGTCTTTATATTTCAAAGCATTATTGTTATGAAGAATGGCATAACTTGTTTGGCTAAAAAGGCTTTCTTTTTCACATTCAGTTTTCTCTTCACAGTACACAGATCTTTGAAAAATTTAGCATAAGAAGAAACCTGTTTAATAGCATCCAACAAAGCTATATTGATACTTACCTATTTGAAAGTTTTAAAAAATTTCAATTTGTGATTGACTTTTCTTTGTTTGGTCATGACATGAAAAAACAAAAGTACTGGTGGGGAACCAATCTTTTCTTTACAATTGTTAGATTTAACACTTTCCTTACCCTCAGAGATTAACTTATCATCTTTCTCATAAGGTTTAAAAGTGAGTTTTTCGATAACCTTACCACTACAAAGAGTAGTGACTAATTTGACTTGATCCATGTGTTGACTTCTAGATCTACTTATAGTTCGTATATTGTTATTATCACTCTTCCAACTAAAATTTAGGTGATTTCTCCAACTAGAGTTGTATGTTTATAAGTATGGGTTATGATTGGG
>SRLM01005983.1:351-20423 GCA_015708895.1 Populus ilicifolia
ATGTTATAATCTTGAATTTTTATGCACAAACTTTAGTTTTGGTATAGAGATTGCTTGATTCAATGTCTTACTTAATATGAAAATACTTGTTCATTCTTATGCAATAATTAATCTTCATCCTTTTAAACTTCATTGTAATATCTTCTGATCTAATATCACCATCGTTGATATTAGGTTGAGTTATCTTATATATCTTGAAGGAATCACCAATACATCACCATTAAAATTGATTTGGACCAAGACTTACTTTTTCTTGTCATTTAAAATCTATTTACACTTTTTCATCTTTGAAAACAAATCCATCAATTATTTCCAACCAAGTTATTGTTAATTTAATTTCTCTTGAGTTGTTTTTTTTTGTTACCTAGCTTAATTTCCAGATCTAGCTCTCTATGGATATGACCTCGATCTTACCGAGTTAATTGCTACATCGCACACTCGTGCACTTGCGAGTTAAAACAAGCCGATCATAAAAAGCAGTCAAGCACCTTTAGTTTATGGTAAATGTTCATTTAAAATAAAGGCCTACCATATAAATAAAACGATTAATTGATGAATTTAAGAACTGAAATTGAGAGGATGAAAAGATGGCCAAACTTAGAAAAGAGATGACAGTGCAATCCAAACTGGAATACTATTTGGTAATTGGGTCATATCTGGAGCTATAGATCTCAGATTTAGGTCTACTTTATATGGATGGAAAGGTAAGACATAGGCCTACAACTTTCATATAGAGCCCAAGATCTAAAAAGACCATTTTTAAGTCCAAATTGTTGCAACAACAAAAAAGCCTGCATTTGTCCTCTAGCCCAACCACTGTTTAGTATTTTGGCCATATCTGGAGTTTTAGAAGTCAAACTGAGCTGAATGTTTTACACAAGAAAGTTAAGACAATTTTTTATAACTTTCATGTTTTCAAGTGGCTCTAATTTTGACGTTATTATTGACGTTTTAGGCAGACAAGAGAAGATAAAGATTGTCACCAAGTCAAGAGTTGGTCACCCACTCATTAATTAGTCATCAAATTAATAGTTTTCAATTTTGGCCTATAAAAGGAGGCATTTTCTATGCATTTAGACATCTTGGTTTCCAGATCAAGATCATGCTCTTTCCTTCTCTCTTTGTATTGTTTGTAATATTTATGTTTTGCTTTTACTAATATAAAGTTTATGCCTTTCATTTACTTAGTTAACTTTCATCTTATTTATGTCCTTATTTTGTTTATTTTTCTTTCTTTCATTATGTCTAGCTAAGTTTATTATGTCAAGGTGAAAAGGTTACATTAATGGTGTAGGAATAAGTATAGTATAAACTTAATATGGACTTTAATGTTTGATACTAATATGTTTTATATTTATTATCTTGTTCACTCTTTAATACTTTGCTTTTTAAATGACTAATGTTGATTTATGTTGTATAACAATTGGTACAAAAAATGCTTGGTACTTTCATAGCATATACTGTATGGTATAACCGACACCTGAGCTATGAAAGGAACTTGATTTGTTGTTAACATAAGTTATAATCATGAATGTTTGATGAATTTTATAAGTATTAGCATTAATTGAATAAGATGACTAATGTAATCATGTTAACAATCTATAATCTGATTGAAATCTCCTTTGTGTGTGGTTTCCAATTGAATAATAAGAGTTTATACTGTACTTGTTTGATATACCATTAGTGGATCCTCTAACCTTGACATTGTTTGTTATCATTATTTAATCCTTACTTTAATTTTCTATTTCAAAGTTCTCATTAATTTTTCTTCTTCTTTGTCTTTATTATTGTTATTACTACTACTACTACTACCACTACCAGTATTATCAGTATTATTATTGCTACTATTATTGTTGTTGTTATTGTTACTATTGTTGTTGTTTATAATTATTGTTTATAATTTGTACAATTAACCTCCCTGTGGTTCGACCCCGGTCTTGCCAGGTTATTTATTACTTCGACACTCTTGCACTTGTGAGGAGACATCAATCTTTTCATCGTGTCAAGTTTTTGTTGTTTATAATTTGTACAATTAACCTCCCTGTGGTTCAACCCCAGTCTTGCCGGGTTATTTATTACTTCGACACTCCTACACTTGGGAGAAGACATTAATCTTTTTGTCGTGTCAAGTTTTTGGCGCTGTTACCGGGAAGGTAAGTTTTGTATAAATTGTATTTTCAATTTTATTTTCTCTTTTTACTTTTCTTCTATATAACTTTGTTTCTTTTCTCTTGTTTCTTCTTCTTTTATTTTTTTTCCTTTTATTATATTCCTACATGTGCATGAGAGTTCCCTGTGGTTCAACCCCAGTCTTGCCGGGTTATTTATTACTTCGACACTCCTACACTTGGGAGAAGACATCAATCTTTTTGTCGTGTCAAGTTTTTGGCGCTGTTACCGGGAAGGTAAGTTTTGTATAAATTTTATTTTCAATTTTATTTTCTCTTTTTACTTTTCTTCTATATAACTTTGTTTCTTTTCTCTTGTTTCTTCTTCTTTTATTTTTTTTCCTTTTATTATATTCCTACAAGTGCATGAGAGTGTTGATTAATACTTAAAAGTGTATTTTTATTAAGGTTTTATATCATCATTTTGCACTTGAAGTATCAACAATTCCTTAACTAAAGCATGTTTTATAACAATATATCTAATAATATAAGATACCTTTAATTTGTGGTAAATGTTCATTTTAAATGCAGACCTATCACATAAATGAAAGGATTTATTAATGAATTTAAGAACTGAAATTGAAGGATAAAGAGATGGCTAAACTTAGAAAAAAGATGTCAGTGTAATCCAAACCGGAACACTATTCGGTAATTAGGTCATATCTAGAGCTATAGATCTCATATTTAGGTCCACTTTATATGGATGGAAAGGTAAGATATAGACCTACAATTTTCATAGGGGCCCAGGATCTAAAAAGGTCATTTTCAAGTCTAAAGTATTGCAACAACAAATAAGCCTGAATATGTCTTTCAGCCCGAGCACTGTTTAGTATTTTGGCCATATCTAGAGTTCTAAAAGTCGAAATGAGATGAATTTTTTACACAAGAAAGCTGAGACAGTTTCCTACAACTTTCATGTAAGTGGTTCCAATTTTGATATATTCAATGATGTTTTGGGTAGACAAAAGAAGATAAGGATTGTCACCAAGTCAAGAGTTAGTCACCCACTCATCAATTAGTCATTAAATTAATAGTTTCTAATTTTGACCTATAAAAGGAGGTATTTTCTATGCATTTAGGCATTTTGGTTTCCAAATCAAGATCATGCTCTTTCCTTCTCAATCTGTATTGTTTGTAATATTTATGTTTTGCTTTTACTAATATAAAGTTTATGCCTTTCATTTACTTAGTTAACTTTCATCTTATTTATGTTTTTATTTTGTTTATTTTTTTTCTTTCATTATATCTAGCTAAGTTTATTATGTCAAGGTGAAAAGGTTACATTAATGGTGTAGAATAAGAATAGTGTAAACTTAATATGGACTTTAATGTTTGATACTAACATGTTTTATATTTGTTATCTTGTTCACTCTTTAATACTTTGCTTTTTAAATGACTAATATTGATTTATGTTGTATAACAATTGGTACAAAAAATGCTTGGTACTTTCATAGCTCATACTGTATGGTATAACCGAGAACTGAGCTATGAAAGGAACTTGATTTGTTGTTAACATAAGTTATAATCATGAATGCTTGATGAAATTTAGAAGTATTAGCATTAATTGAATAAGATGACTAATGTAATCATGCTAACAATCTATAATCTGATTGAAATCTCCTTTGTGTGTGGTTTTCAATTGAATAATAAGAGTTTATATTGTACTTGTTTGATATACCATTAGTGGATCCTCTAACCTTGACATTGTTTGTTATCATTATTTAATCCTTACTTTAATTTTCTATCTCAAAGTTCTCATTAATTTTTCTTCTTCTTTGTCTTTATTATTGTTATTATTATTACTACTACTACCACTACTAGTATTATCAGTATTATTATTGCTACTATTATTGTTGTTGTTATTGTTACTATTGTTATTGTATATAATATGTACAATTAACCTTCCTATGGTTTGACCTCAGTCTTGCCAGGTTATTTATTACTTTGACACTCCTGCATTTGGGACAAGACATTAACCTCTTCGTCGTGTCAAGTTTTTGGCGCCATTATAAGGGAGGTCAGTTTTGTATAAATTATAATATTTATTTTATTTTATTTTCACTTTTCTTGTATATAACTTTGTTTCTTTTCTCTTGTTTCTTCGGTTTTTTTTTCTTTTTCCTTTTATTCTATTCCTACACGTGCATGAGAATGTGGTCACGTACATCAAGTGGTATACTTTGTAGGGTATCCTTATGATTTTTAGAAAATATGGTCGAAGAAGATAATCAATCACTTTATAATCAGAATAATGAGAATAACTATGCTAGAACACTTATAGACTACGTGAATCCCATAAGAACATGTGGACCATCATGCATAGTTTTTCCTCCTAATGCATTTCATTTTAATTTTAAGCCAGACATTATTCAACTTTTACCTTCTTTTCATGGCTTAGAATTGGAAAATTCATACTTGCATTTAAGGGAATTTGAGGAGGTCTGCAACATATATAATAATTTAAATTGTAACATGAACACCATCATATTAAAGCTTTTTCCTTTTTCATTAAAAGATAAAGCTAAAACATGGCTACAAAATTTAAGACCAGGATCCATTCATGCTTAGGATGAAATGCAAAAATAGTTTTTAAAGAAAATTTTCTCATCTCATAGAACAAACTCTTTCAAGAGACAAATCACCACTTTCACTAAAAAACCAGGAGAAACATTTTACTAATATTGGGATAGGTATCAAGACTTCCTTAGTACTTACCCTCATCATGGTTTTGAAACATGGAGATTGATTTCATATTTTTATGAAGGGTTAACACCTAGAGATAGGCAAATGGTTGAATTGATGTGCAATGGAACTTTTGAAGATAAAGACCCTGATGAAGCAATGGAGTACTTAGACTTGTTAGTTGAAAATGCTCAAAATTGGGACACCACGGGTACTTATGAGGCTCTGAGTAAAACTCAACCTCATACATCTAGTGGAGGTATGTATAACCTTAGGGAAGATTATGACCTTCAAGCTAAGTTTGCATCTTTAGCTAGAAAAGTCAAGGCACTAAAATTGAAAAAGAGTGGTCAATTAAAATCTGTTGAAAACATTGTGTGTCAAATATGTGAAACAAATGAACACTCAACCAATAATTGTCCAACCTTACCTTTTTTTTAAGGAATGTCTCCATGAACAAGCTCATGCTTTAAACAGTTTCCAAAGGCCCAACCATAACATATACTCACAAACATACAACCGTGGTTGGAGAAATCACCCAAATTTTAGTTAGAATAGTGAGAACAACAATGCACGAACTTCACAACCACCGTTTCAAGCTCACTACAATTTTCAAAATTCTTATAGATATGCACCTCCTTATGCTCCACCTCCTAGAAGAAATCTTAAGGAAACATTACATGCATTCATTGAAAAACAAAAGACAATCAATACTCAACTTGCTCAAAACATGATAGATTTTAAAGATATTTTTGCTCAGTTTCCAAGATAAAGGTAAGTTTCCATCTCAACCATAACAAAATCCCAAGGGGCAATAGAATGCAAATGCAAGTAGTTCTGGAAGCCAACACATAGATCAAGTTAAATCAGTCACTAATCTTTGCAGTGGTAAGGTTATTGAAAAACCCTCTCTTGAACCTTATGAGAAAGATGATGAGTCAATCTCCGAGGGTAAGGAAGGGGTTGAATCTAAAAATTGTAAAGAAAGGACTTATTCTCCGCCAGCACTTCCATTTCCTCAAGCCATGACCAAGCAAAAGAAAGTCAATCACAACTCTGAAATTCTTGAAACTTTCAAATAGGTAAGAATCAATATACCTTTGCTGGATGCTATTAAACAGGTTCCTTCTTGTGTTAAATTTTTTAAAGATCTATGCACTGTGAAGAGGAGACTAGATGTGAAAAAGAAAGTCTTTCTAGCTAAACAAGTGCTATTCTTCATAATAATAATGCTTTGAAATATAAAGACCCTGGTTGTCCTATGATTTCTTGCTTTATTGGACAACATAAAATTGAAAGAGCCTTACTTGATTTCAGTGTTAGTGTGAATTTATTTCCATATTCAGTTTTTCAAAGTCTCAATCTAGGTGAGTTAAAACCAACTTCTATATCTCTTTTACTTACCGATACATCTGTAAAAATGCCTACAAGAATCATTGAAGATGTGTTAGTACAAGTTAATAAATTCATTTATCTTGTAGATTTTATTGTCTTGGACACACAACCTGTTGAAGCATGTAATTCATTTCCTGTTATTTTAGGACCTCCATTTCTTGCAACTTCTAACGCATTGATTAATTGTCACCTGTAATTCCTCATCCATAACGTGATAGCATATAGACAAAACTTGATAGTTACCACAACCCTCTATTTTAGTAGTCAAGTTATATCATCCATGCCTTTTGGTTGCTTTTTGTATAACATCTTCACCATACATTACTACACCAACAGATCATTCACTCTCATTTGCCATAATCTAAAATTTCCTAATTTGTCAAACTTGATCATATTGAATTTTAAAAAGAAGCATTTTGCTTGATATGCTTTGCTCTATTCTAGTATTTGTCTATGAGCTATAATCTATAACAAAATCCTACCATTTTCTTTACAATTTTAGTCAATGGTGTAGCTAGAGTACTAAAATCTTTAACAAATCTTCTATAAAAACTAGCTAAATCATAAAAACTTTTTACCTCACTCATCATCTTTGATGTAGGCCATTCTTGAATAGCTTGATCTTTGCCTCATCCATCTTAAGCCTTTTTGCTTTAACAATATAACTTAAGAACACATTTCTTTTCATACAAACATCACACTTCTTTAGATTTGCATATAATCTTTCTTTTTTAAGTATTTCAAGAACCTATCCTAAATTATTAATTTGATCATCTAATCCTTTGCCGTAAATCAAGATATCATTAAAATAGAAAAAAAAATCCAATGAAAGATCTCAGCATATGATTCATTAATCTTATAATGTACTAAGGGCATTAGTTTTAAATGTTGCTTTTCATTATCTCCTTCTTTCATTATAATTTGATTATAACCACTTTTCAAATCAATTTTAGAAGATATAGAAGAATCACACAGCTTATTAAGCATATCATTTAATTTAGCGATAAGATATTTATACTTTACCATAATGTTGTATATAGCTCTACAATTAACACACATACATCAAATATTGTCCTTTTTAGGCATAAGTTATACTATAACTACACAAGAACTCATACTTTCTCTAATGTACCCTTTTAACACTAACTCTTCTCCTTGCCTTTGAAGCTTCTTAATCTTCTCAAGATTAGTTTTATAAGATGGCCAGTTTAGAATTGATGATTTTGACACAAAATCATCAATTCCAAATTGATCATCATAGAAAACTAATCTTGAGAAGATTAAGAAGCTTACAAAATTAATTTAATGTTTAATCATTCAAATTGGTGTCAAACTACTAAGGTTTTTTTTGAGAAAAACATCCTCAAATTCCTATAAAAGAACTTTAGTAACACTAGGAACACAAAAATTCAATTCATTAGAATTAGAGTATGCCACCTTATAAAATCTAGGCATATTGGAGTGATTAGTACAAGTAAGATCACTTTGTTTTGAGTAAAAAAATATGTTTTCCCAATTTCTTTACACTTTTCTTTTCTCACCTTCATTTTTTTCTCTCCACTCTCAGTTTTCCCTATATCTTGTTATTTTATTTTACTAAATTCTTTGATCCTATTTTTAAAGGTCGAAACTTTCCCCCCAATTATTTCATACTCGTAACTCACTTTATTTTCATTAGGTCTAACATCCTCACCATTATTTTTTATAAATTATTATTCAGCTTCCTCTGTTTTCTTAAGCTTCAATTGATCCTTATCCTTATACACTTTCCTTAGTGACAATAAGCAAATGCATAAATCTTTTCATCTTTCTCCATAGCATACCTATTTTTAAACCTATCAAGTGTAACTTTCCAATCAAATTGTCAAGGTTTCCCCAATCATAGATGTGTAGCATATTTTGGAACAACATCACAAACAACCTCATCCTTAAACTTTTCTATTGTGAATGAAATCAAAACCTACTTAGTCATTTTAACTATTCCACATTCATTTAACCAAGAAGCTTATATGGCTTTACATGATTAGAGGAATTAAAGTTCAACTTTGTAACCAAAGTTATGCTAGTAACATTAGTACAACTATCATTATCAATTAACATACTACATACCTTATTATGAATATAACATCTAGTATAAAAGATATTCTTCTTTTTTTGCTATACATCCTCCTTACAACCATGAACACTCAAAGATCTCCTTATAACCATAGATTTTCCTTGCACAACATGCTCCAAGTCACTATAATCATCAAGCTCTAGCATCCTCTCCAATTGATCCTCACTATTTGATTCCACTTTACCATAATCTCATGTAAACATAATTATCTTATTTGAACATTCATGTTTATAAAGACCAAGCCATTGACATTAAAAACACCATCATCTCTTTAAATGTAATCATTGGTTTCACTAGTGCATTACTAATTTGTACTTAAAAGTATATTTTTTATCAAGGTTTTGTATCATTATTTTGTACTTGAAGTATTAACAACCCCTTAACTAAAGCATGTTTTATAATAACAAGTCTAATACCATAAGATACCTTTAATTTATGGTAAATGTTCATCCTAAATGCAGGCTTATCACATAAATAAAAGGATTGATTGATGAGTTGAAGTATTGAAATTGAAAAGACAAAGAGAGGGCCAAACTTAGAAAAGTGATACCGGTGCAGTCTAATCTAGAATACTGTTTGGTAATTAGGTTATATCTAGAGTTGTAAATCTCAGATTTAGTTTTACATTATATGGATGGAAAGCTAGGACGTAGGCCTAAGCTTTTATGTGGAAAGAAAAACTCAATTTTGCTGTTTAGAAGTCCAAATCTTAACAACAACATAGAAGTCTGAATTTGTCATACAGTTAAGACATTGTTTAGTGTTCAACCCATATCTCGACTTCTCAAAACCTAAATGACCTTAATTTGTTTTTTAAAAAAAAGCTGAGATAATTTCCTAGAACTTTAACGAGGAAAGTTAAATCAAATTCTGACATTATAAATTATGCTTTCTTAAAAAAGAAAAGGATTATTATCAAGTCAGGAGTTCACCACCCACTCAATAATTAGTCATCAAATCAATAGTTCCTAATTTTGGCTTATAAAAGGAGGTCTTTTCCATGCATTTAGACATCTTGGTTTCAAGATCAAGATCATGCTCTTGTTTATATCTTTCATTTCCTTTCCTTTACTTAGGTAACTTTTATCATATTTATATTCTTATTTTGTTTATCTATTTTTCTTTCTTTCATTATGTCTAGCTAAGTTCATTATGTCAAGGTGAAAAGGCTACACTAATGGTGTAAGAATAAGTATAGTGTAAACTCAACATAGATCTTAATGTTTGACACTATCATGTTTTATAGTTGTTATCTTGTTCATTTTTAATACTTTGCTTATAAAATGGTTAATCTAGATTTATTTTATATAACACTTGGTACAACAAATACATAGCATTTTCATAGCCTAAACTATATGGTATAACCGACACTTATGATATGAAAGGAACTTGATTTGTTGTTAACATAAGTTATAATCATGAATGCCTAAAAATATTTACAAGGATTAGCATTATTCGTAAAAGATAACTAATGTAATCATGTTAATAACTTATAATCTGATTGAAACCTCTTTTGTGTGTGTTTTTCAATTAGTAATAAAAAGAGTTTATACTATATTTGTATGAAAAACCATTAGAAGATCATCTAACTTTGACATTTATTTTTATCATTATTTGATCCTTATATTGATTTTTCATCTCAAAGTTCTCATCAACTTCTTCTTCTTATTCTTTTTTACTACTACTACTACTACTACTACTACTACTACTACTACTGTTGTTTATAATTTATACAATTAACCTCCTTGTGGTTCTACCCTGGTCTTACCGGGTTATTTACTACTTTGACACTCCTGCACTTGGGAGAAGATATCAATCTTTTAGTCATGTCATGTTTTTGGTGTCGTTATCAGGGAGCTAAATTCTTGTACAAATTATAGTATTTTTTTCTTTTTTTCTTTTCACTTTTCTTGTATCTAACTTTATTTCTTTTTTTTTCTTCTTCCTTTTATTATATTCCTATATGTGCATGAGAGTGTGGTTACGTAACATTAAGTGATAGACTTTATAGGTATCCTTATTATTTTTTGGAAAATATAGTCAAAGAAAATAATCAGTCGCTTCATAATGAGAATAATGAGAATAACCGTATTAGAACACTTAGGGATCACATGAATCCTATAAGAACAAGTGCATCATTATGTATAGTTTTTCCTCCTAATGCATCTCATTTTAATTTTAAGTAAGATATTATTCAACTTTTACTTTATTTTCATGGCTTAGATTTAGAAAATCCATACTTGTATTTAAGGGAATTTGAGGAAGTCTGCAACACGTATAATGACTTAAATTGTAACATGAACGCCATCAGATTAAAGTTTTTTTCTTTTTTATTAAAAGATAAAGCTATAAAATTTGAGATAAGGATTCATTCTTGCTTGGGATGAAATGTAACAATAGTTTTTAAAGATGTTTTTCCCTTTTTACAAAACAAACTTTTTCAAAAGAAAAATCACCACTTTCACTCAAAAACCATGAGAAATATTTTAACAATGTTGGGATAGATATCGAGACTTACTTAATACTTGTTCTCATCATGGTTTTGAAACATGAAAATTAGTTTCGTATTTTTATGAAGGGTTAACACCTAGAGATAGATAAATGGTTGAATTGATGTGCAATGGAACTTTTGAAGATAAAGATCCTGATAAAGCAATACGGTACTTAGACTTGTTAGCTGAAAATGCTAAAAATTAGGATACAACAAGCACTTATGAGGCATTGGGTAAAAATTAACCTTATACATCTAATGGAAGTACATATAACCTTGGGGAAGATCATAACTTCTAAACTAAGTTTGTATCTTTAGCTAGAAAAGTCAAGGCACTATAATTTAAAAAAGAGTGGTCAATTAAAATATGTTCAAAACATTGTATGTCAAATCTATGAAACAAATGAACACCCAACCAATAACTGTCCAACTTGGCTTTCTTTTAAGGAATGTATCCATGAATAAACCTATGCTTTAAACATTTTTTAAATGCCCATTCATAACTCATACTTGAAAACATACTACCCTGGTTGGAGAAATCATCCAAATTTCAGTTAGAAGAGTGATAATAACAATGCACAAACTTTACAACCACCGTTTCAAGCACACCATAGTTTCTAAAGTTCTCATGGATATGCATCTCCTTATGCTCCATCTTCTAGAAGAAATCTTGAGGAAACATTGCATGCATTCATTGAAAAACAAAAAACAATCAATACTCAACTTGCTCAAAGCATGACAGATTTTAAAGATACTTTTGCAAAATTAACATCTGCTCTCAGTTTCCAAAAGAAGTTAAGTTTCCATTTCAACCACAAAAAAATTCCAAGGGGCAATACAATGCAAATGCAAGTAGTTCCAGAAGCGAACATATGGATCAAGTCAAATTAGTCACTACTCTTCGCAGTGATAAGGTTATTACAAAACCCACTCTTGAACCTTATAAGAAAGATGATGAGTCAATCTCTAAGGGTAAGGAAGGGGTTGAATTTGAAAACTACAAAGAAAAGACTAATTCCCCGCCAACACTTCCATTTCCTCATGCCATGACCAAACAAAAAAATCCAATCATAACCTTGAAATCTTTGAAACTTTCAAACAGGTAAGGATCAATATATCTTTGCTGGATGTTATTAAATAGGTTCCTTCTTATGATAAATTTTGAAAGATCTATGCACTGTGAAGAGAAAATTGAATGTGAAAAAGAAAGCCTTTTTAGCTAAACAAGTAAATGTTATTCTTCATAACAATACTGCTTTAAAATATAAAGACCCTGGTTGTCCTATAATTTTTTACTTTATTGGAGAACATAAAATTAAAAAAGCTTTACTTGATCTTAGACTTAGGGTAAATTTACTTTCATATTCAGTTTTTTAAAGTCTCAATCTAGGAGAGTAAAAACCAACTTCAATAACTTTTATAACTCTCATAATTGTTTATAGATCTAAAAAGTGCCTAGAGGAATAGTTAAAGATGTGTTAGTACAAGTCGATAAATTCATTTATCTTGTGAATTTCATTGTTTAGACACGTAACCGTTGAAGCATGTAATTCATTTTCTATTATTTTAGGATATCCTTGCAACTTCTAATGCATTGATTAATTGTAGAAATGGACTAATAAAGTTACCATTTGGAAACATGACATTGAAAATGAATATTTTCAACATTTACAAGCAACCTAGAGATGATAATGATTTATAAGAAGTAGATCATATTAAAAAATTAGTTTATGGTCAACTTGAATCTACTTTAAGTAAAATTGAGTTGGATAAATTTGAAGATTTACAAATGATTTATTCTCAAGAAAAAATCACGGATGAAAAAGACACAAAAAATGTTAATGCAGATCTTTTGTCAAGAGTAACAATAGATTCGACATTCGACATCACATCAATCGATGGTTACTTTCCTAACAAATCCTCACTTTCTCTTAGTCCAATGCCTTGGTTTGCTAATATTGTTAATTTTTTTATTTCAGGACAATTGTCAGCTCATTGGAGTACCCAAGATAAAAGAAAGTTCTTAAACAAAGTGAAGAAATTTTTTTGGGATGACCATTATTGATTCAAATATTGTTTTGATCAAATATTTTGAAGATGCATTCTCGACAATGAGGTAAGTAGTGTTATTAAATTTTTTCATTATAAGGCATATGAGGATCATTTCTCATCAAGAAAGAAAACTATAAAAATCTTACAAAGTGGATTTTACTAGCCCACCATGTTTAAAGATTCACATGCTTTCTATTTCAAAACATCACATAATGCCTTTAAATCATATTCTTCTCATTAAGATCTTTGACTATTGGGATATAGATTTCATGGCTTTACTTCCTCTATTATTTGGTTTCTTATACATATTAGTTGTAGTAGATTATGTGTCAAAATGGATAGAGGCAATTCCATGTCAAAATAATAATCATAAAATAGTGATAAAGTTTTTAAAAGAAAATATATTGAGTTGATTTGAAATTCCTCAAGTCATGATAAGTGATGGTGAAACACATTTTTGCAGCAAGTCATTCGAGTTGTTAATGAAGAAATATAGAATCACACACAAAGTTGTCATCCCTTATCACTTGTAGGCAAATGGGCAAGTAGAGATTGCTAATAAGAAAATCAAATAGATCTTGAAGAAAATAGTGAACTCTAATATAAAAGACTAGTTTTTAAGACTTAATAATGTACTTTGGGCTTATCAAATTGCTTATAAAACAACATTAGGTATGTCATCTTATAGACTAGTCTATGGAAAATCTCGTCACTTGCATGTGGAACTTGAACATAAAGCTTATTGGGCTATTAAAGCTTTCAATTCAAACCTTGATGATGCTAGTCAACTGTGCAAATTATAAATAAATAAGCTGAAGGAAATAAGAAATAATGCATATGAAAATTCAAGAATTCATAAAGTTTCATGACAAGAAAATACTAAGAAAAACATTCAATGTTGGTTAAAAAGTCTTGCTTTATAATTCTATACTCTATTTATTTCTTGGAAAACTATGATCAAGATGGAGGGGTCTGTTTATTGTGAAGCATATATATCCATATAGGGCTTGTGATATCAAGAATCGAAAGAATGATAATGTTTTCAAGGTAAATAGACATCATTTGAAAGTTTACTTTGATAATTTTTCAATTGAAAATAACTTTATTGAATTAGGTGTTCCTGTATATAAAGATTGATATTTTTTCCTCACATTGTTTTTGTATTTTTTTTGGTGATTTTTGTTTTGCTAGTTTCTCTTACCCTAGTCAAATAGCGGATAACGGTACTTCATGACTTAAGTTAGTTCTTTTAGTTTCCCATAATAACTAATAACTATGTATATATTTGTGCAATTCTTTGCTCTTTCTCCTTTCTTTACATCTCTGCTCACTTGAAAATGGACACCACTCTT
The DNA here is from genome assembly GCA_015708895.1 of Populus ilicifolia. Lineage (NCBI taxonomy): Eukaryota > Viridiplantae > Streptophyta > Magnoliopsida > Malpighiales > Salicaceae > Populus > Populus ilicifolia. The sequence continues at coordinate 14,608 of SRLM01005983.1, forward strand.
GTAAAATTAAAAAAGTATTTTCCCTCTCTAGCTTAGAATATGATTACAAAAATTTACCATACTAGATATGTAAGATTGAAGTTGTTAATGAATCATGGAATTCCTGAAGATATTCATTAGTAGATTGAAGTAAAGGTCTGATTATCAGGAGAGTCCTCTAATTCCCTCATTTCACACATGCCTTGAACTAGTAAAAGCACTCTTACAAAGAAACGTCATGCAAAATAACTTAAAGTCTATCATCAATGTGCCAAATGGACTTGTAATGCATAATGTCATTCTTTAGGAATAATATCTATAAACTATGAAGATAAAATACAATTCATTAAGGATGGCCTAAGTAAGGAGTCTATAGATAATCTTCAATTAACTTTTGAGACGCATCCTAGTAGAGACGTGCATCATGCAATTCATGATTTATGGTCATTATTCTATAAAGCACATGCTCGACATAGTCTTGGAAATGTAACTAAAAAAGACTTTGTTTGCTAGTTTTTAAGAAAACTGGATAGGAATCCTATCTCCGACTCATAGAGGGTGTTTAAGTCGTTCTTGGATGTAAAAACAAGAGAAAATATGAGCCACAATCACAACTACAAATTGAGTCTTAGTTTGTAAAAATTTATGTCTTTTTGGTTTTATTGATAGAGCATAATATTTGTGTTTTGTTGTTTCTTATATTTGTTTATTTTCAGGTTTGTCAATGTTCGGTGTTTTAGGTGATGTCTTTTATACTCTATCTTCCTACCTAAGAACATTGAGGACAGTGTCTAGTTTTAGCTAGGAGGAAAGGGCAATGGTTGATATTAAAAAAAAAAGCTAACTATGTTTTCTATTTCATAAACTATTTGTAAACTATTGTTACTAAGATGACAGAGTAAGGAGGAATTTTGTTGACTCTTATGACGTATCTTGGTTAACATTTTTCAATGGTTATTTGCAATATTTATAACAAGGTCTATCAAAATACTTTTTGAAATATTCAGGTTTACAAACTCTCACATTGTTATTACTTAATTTTGTTCATATACTCATTTAACAAGTATTATTAAACCTTTATTTTCACATATACACTTTAACATATGATTGAGGATTGTATATTAGATTATTATATTATTTATGCTCTTTTGTTAAAGGTAACAACTAAGAAAAATGCGTAGTATATAAATTGAAAAAAAAATGATAATAAAAAAGTAGATAAGTTTGGTTTCGTAGCCTCCTTAACCTAAGCAATTAAGTCCAAATGAGTGTTTTAACATCTAATACCCTAAAGTTAATTGCCTTGAAAGCTATGGGTCCAACGCTTATTACATAGGTTGAAGAGAAAAGTTTAAAGAAATCGAGCATTGCACTATCTATAAATCAATATCTGCAACCCGAGTAATTAAGCTCGAAGAGGTGTCTCAACACCTAATGCCCGAAGACTAACTAGTCTGTGAGTCATTAGCCAAAAGCTCATTACATGAGTTAAAAATGCATTATATTTTTAAATTATACTTATATTAATAAAAAAATAAAGAAAGAAGTAAAAGATAATAATCCCAATCTAAAAAAGTTAACCTTAAACATTAGAACAAAAATTTTATTTTCTTTCAAGTAAATCCCTATAACTATGTATTGATATATTGAGTACATAATAAAGGTTTATTAATATCTTGTTTAAGAGTTATTGAGCAAATATATAAATTTAATGAGAGTTTATTTATCTAAAGATTAATAGAAGTTGAATGATGAATGCCTTGCTTTGTAGAATTTGCAAATTGTTTTTCTATTTTAACACTTTGATTACTGGGGACTAGTAATAAGCTGGTTGAAGGGTATGATTAGTACTTAAAAGTGTATTTTTATCAAGGTTTTACATCATCATTTTACACTTGAAGTATCAATAACTTCTTAACTAAAACATGTTTTATAGTAACATATTTAATAATATAAGATACTTTTAATTTATGGTAAATATTCATTTTAAATATAGGCATATCACATAAATAAAAAGATTGATTGATAAGTTTAAGTACTGAAATTGAAAGAATAAAGAGATGGTCAAACTTAAAAAAGAGATGCTGGTGTAGTCCAAACTGGAACACTGTTTGGTAATTGGGTCATATTTGAAGCTGTTGATATTGGATTTAAGTCCACCTTATATGGATTAAAAGATAAGAGAAGATAAGGATTGTCACCAAGTATTTTAAAATAACAATGATAAGAGAAGATAGCATATAACAATGATTCTAAAATTAAAAATTAAAAAAATATTTTAAAATATTTTTTTAATCATAAAAATGAACAAACTCACACTCATTTTATACACATGAAAAAATGATTTACTTTATTGTATTTAGAACAAATAAAATAAAAGAATAACTAACATGAAAATGATAAACTCACACGTACCTATCACAAATTCTTTACACAAATATGTAAGAATACATTTTAATCTTAAAAATTAAAATTATTTACACTAGTCTTTAAACTAGCATGAAATTAATTATTACATGCTGCAACCTGTAAAGAATTATATAAATAATAACGACAATTTGTTATATAAATTGGAAATAAAACATTAGTATTATAATATATGACATTAAAATTATAATATGATGATGATTTCTCTATAAACTTTCATACCATATAAATACGATGCTAAAGGGATAGTAAATGTGAAGGATAAAAATATCTGAGTTAGAACAACATTTTTAAATAATTATGTTAATGTTAAGTCCATTTTAAATGGAAAAAAAGTGAGTAAATAATGCTATTATGCTAAAGTTACTTTTTTTAAATAAAAATTTTGAGTTTTGAATTATAATGGTTGACTAATCTTGAGAATTTTTATATAAAAAAAATGGTGCATAATTTGTACTTAAAAATGCATTTTTATCAACGTTTTATATCATCATTTTGCAATTGAAGTATCAATAACTCCTTAACTAAAACATGTTTTATAATAACAAGTCTGATATCATAAAATGTCATTAATTTATGGTAAATATTTGACACGACTAAAAGATTGATGTCTTCTCCCAAGAATAGGAGTGTCAAAGTAATAAATAACCTAGCAAGATCGGGTTAAACTATAGGAAGGTTAATGACACGATCAAAGAGTTGATGTCTTATTCCAAGTGCAGGAGTGTCAAAGTAAAATAACCCGGCAAGACCGGGGTCGAACCACAGGGAGGTGAATTATATAAATTACAAATAAAAAAAACGTTGAAGAGAATAATAACAGAAAAAGAGTTGAAGAAAGTTTTAGGATGTGATATTGATGTAAGGATTAAACAATAACAAAACATATGTCAAGGTTATAAGATTCACTAATGGTATTTCAAATAAATATAATATAAACTCCTTTTATTACTCAACTAGAAACCACACACAAAGGAGGTTTTAATCGGATGATTTGTCGTTATTAGCTCATTATAAATTACTAACATGATCATATTAATTATCTTATCTAAGTAATACCATACTTACAAAATATCATCAAGCATTCATGTTGCTAGTTTCTGTTAACAACAAATCAAGTTTCTATCATAATAACGATGTCAGTCGAAAACTATGAAGGATCAAGCATTTGATGTACCAAATATTATACAACACAAATTTAAATTAACCATTTAATAAGCAAGGTATTAAGAATTAGTAAGATAGAAAGATAAAACATGTTAATAACAATCTTTCTTGGATATAAACATTTAAAGCTCATGTTGAGTTTATATTATATCTATTCTAACACCATTAGAGAAACATTTTCACCTTGATATAATTAACTTAGCTAAACATTAAGAAGGAGAAAAACATAAATAAACAATATAAGAACATGAACATAATATAAGCTAACTAAGTATAGGAAATGAAATGAAAGAGCATAAACAAGAGATTACTATAGCGTAAAAGAAAACTTGAACATTACAAAGATGTAGAGAGAAAGCAAGAAGATAACTTTGATTTGAAAATTAATATGACTAAATACATGGACAATGCCTCCTTTTATAGGCTAAGTTTCAGAATTATTGATTGAAGAATTGGTGGGCATCCATTGATTTGGTGGCTGGTTTTTGACATTAATGGCTGCTGTTTTTTTGATATTGTGGGCTGATTTTTTATATTGTTGGCTGGCCAAAACGTCATTGCTCACATCAGAATTATAGCCAACTCAATTATGGAACTTGTGGGAAATTGTCTCAGCTTTCCATAAAAAAAAAATCAGAGCTCATTTGGACTTCTAGAACTCAAGATATGAGCCAAAACCTGAATAGTGTTTGAGCTGCAGGACAGCTTCCGATGTCTTTGTTATTCTTAAGATTTGAGCTTGAAAATGGCAGAACGGGGTCTTTAAGTCCATATACAAGTTGTAGGTCTATGTCTTACCTTTTCATTGATATAAAATGGACCTAAATCTGATATCTACAACTCCAGATATGATCAAATTACCGAATAGTGTTCGAGTTTGGAATGCACCAGCAACACTTTGCCAAGTTTGGCCTTTTTTTTATCCATTCAATTTCAATCCTTAAACTCATCAATCAATCTTTTTATTTATGTGATAGACCTGCATTTAGGATGGATATTTACCATGAATTAAAGGTATATTATATTTTTAGACTTGCTAATATAAAACATGCTTTTGTTAGGGAATTTAATGATACTTTAGGTGCAATATAATGACATAAATCCTTAATGAGAATGCACTTTTAAGTACTAATCACACCCCCCCAACCAGCTTATTACTAGTCCCTAGTAATCAAAGCATTAAAATATAAAACTAATTTGCAAATACCACAAAGCAAGGCATTCATCATTTAACTTCTATTAATCTATCTAGATAAACAAACTCTCATTAAATTTATATATCTGTTTAATACCTCTTAAACAAGATATTAGTAAATCTTCTTTCGGTGCTCAATAAATTAAAACATAGCTATGGAGCTTTTCATGGAAGAAAACAAAATTTTTGTTCTAATGTTTAAGGTTAACTTCCTCGGGTTGGGATTGTTATCCTTTTTTTTTTAGCATAAACAAGAATTTATATAGCACAATGTATCCTGAACCCATGTAACGAGCTTTCGGCTAATGACTCCTAAACCAGTTGGTCTTAGGGCTCAGGTGTTGAGACACCCCTACGAGCTTAGTAACTCGGGTTGCAAATACTAACATGTAGATAGTGTAGTGTTTCATTCCCTTAAGCTTTCTCCTCAACCCATGTAACAAGCACTAGGCCAATAACTCCCAAGTCAGTTGACTTTAGGGTACTAGGTGTTCAAACACCCCTTCGGGCTTATTTGCTTAAGTCAAGGAGGCTACGAAACCAAACTTATCTACTTTGTTTTATTATTATTATTATTATTATTATTTTGCATATTATATACTATCCCTTTCCCTTAGTTGTTACCTTTAACAAAAGAACACAAATAATGTAATAATCCAATGTGCAACCCACAATCATATGTTCGAGTGTGTGTGTGAAAATGAAGGTTTAGAAATACTTGTTAGATGAGCATATAAATAGAATCTAGAGATAACAATCCAAGAGTTTGTAAACCTGAATATTTCAAGAAGTATTATAATAGACCTTGTTAAGAATGTTTACTAAGATGCGTCTTAAGAGTCACTAAAGTTCCTCAGTTACTCTGTCATCCTAGTAACAATAGTTTTGCAAATAGTTGAAATAATAGAAAATAAAGTTACTAAATAATTTTTTTTTAATATCAACTACTACCCTCTCCTCCCAACCAAAACGAGACATTATCCTCAATGTTCTAAGCAAAAAGATAGAGTGTAGAAGATATCACCTGAAACAGCGACTATTGACAAAC
>SRLM01006001.1:0-12530 GCA_015708895.1 Populus ilicifolia
TACTTTAAGTGCAAAATGATGATATAAAATCATGATAAAAATGTACTTTTGAGTACTAATCAAATATCTTTTAAAAAAACTTTCAAGTATATGCTTGAATTGTTTATTTATAGACATTTCAAATATAATTTATCTTAAATATTCTTTATCTAAATTATATTCTAGAAAAATTAATATAAAAATTATTTAAAATATCTTTAGTTAGAATGATGTTGAAGGAAGAACCATGAAAATATTTTGAATTGAATTTTTAATTTATTTTAGATGTAAATACAATAAATTAAATTTGTTTTATCATAAAGAACTTTAAATAATTGTTGAGATATTATTGTTTGGATACTAAATTAATGCCATCAAATATGTGACATTAAGAAATTCATTAACTTACTGATTGACAATTGTTTTTTATTTACAACACTTACATAATTATTAAATGGCATATTAGTTAATCAAACCTTTTATTTATTTATTTTTTTATTGAAGATTAAAAAGATGCATAATCAATAAAAAATATTTAAAAATTAAATTTTAATTAAAATTCAATGTTAACAAAAAAATAATTTTTTCAAAAAAACAAACAAGTTAATTAATAAAAAATAATGAAAATTATTTTTTAATTATTATTATTTTGATTGTACATTCATTCTTGAAACACATGGCTAAGCAAAAAGTCTTTACATTAAATAATAAGCTAAAGGGTGCGGGTGATTCATTATTCACCTATACCCAATACATTATGGATTACAACAAATCTATAGTGTATTTTTTTATTTTTTTTCCAATTTTCTCTATTTTTTCCCCCAAAATTACTTTCTTCTCTTTCTAACTTTTGTTTTATAAAAAAAATTATTTGTTGATTTTACTTTTTTATACTGAGTTGGTTAAAAAAATTTTTTGTCGATTTTATTTATTTAATATTGAGTTTATTAATAATATAGATTTGTAATTTTTTTCTTTAAAACACTATAAATTATTGTAATGTTTTTCTACGTGATTTTTTTCAAAATTATCTTTGTTAATTTTTTTTAATATTGAGTTGGTTAAAAATTATAATTATAATAAAGCTAAATTATATGGCAAAAATGTTGTAGCTTTTCTCACAAAACATTGTCAATTACTATAGTATTTGTTTAAATGGTTTTTTTATAATTTTTTCTAAGATTATCTTTGTCGATTTTATTGAAAAAAACATTATAGTTTTCCTCACAAAATATTATTAATTACTATAACATTTTTTCTCATAGGTTTTTTTCTTTCTAAAATTATCTTTGTTGGTTTTTTTTTAATATTAAATGGTAAAAAATTTAATTTTATAATTTTTTTATTAATAAAAAAGTTAAATCATGTTGCAAAATGACTCTATCTTTTCTTATAAAATATAGTGAATTGTTACAAGTTATTTTATTTAATTTCTAAGTTTTTGATAAAAAATATAATTTTTTTTTATTTTATATCCAACATATTTTTTATTTTTATTATTTATTTAATCATAATTATAATTATAATTATAATATTATTAAATATATTTGTTTTGTGAACCTTCAGCGGTGTATAAATATATCATCTCGTTGTTATCTTAGATATAATTTAAAATCATATCCTAAAAAAATACTTTAACGATAGTATTTACCTTTTAATAATTTGATTAATAGAGATCAATTATTTTTTTTTAAATTTTTTTTATTTTAATTATTGATTAAAAAAAAATCTAATGGAAAAATTTATGTTGAGTTAATATAAAATGCAATCCAAATTCCGAATCTCAAATTTATTAGATCACTCTACGAAGCGGGGTCGGTTTAACAACAATGCACTAAACTAGCCCGCCCAAGGATAAGATTATTTGGATGCTTTCCTTCTTCCCTGTGCCTGTTTCTCTCTTTCTTCGGGTCAGAAACGCAGAAAAATATTCTGTTCGATCGCTATAAAAGGTATATATAACCAGAGCAAACTGAGACACAACTAACGTTTGAGGTATGGATCTTCTTCTAAACCTCGTTTCTTGTCTTGTTGTTCCCATTTGTTTCTTAATTCTCTGATACATAATAATTTCTCAGCAGACTCATGGAACTCTAAATAATCATGCTTGGTTATGTTTTGCTATGAATGCAATTCTCTAGTCTTAAAGAATTGAATTGAATTGAATTTTGAGTTCAAAACACTGTTTTTTTTCGTATAATTTTGCAAAATGATCAAAATATTTTTCATTTTGGAATTATACCATATCATGGATGAGGTGAATCTGACATGCGTCTTTGTATTCGTTGGATTTTAGCCCCTCTTTGTAAGTACACACTTCAAGCTATCTGCCAAAACATGACTCAGACAGACAGCAAATGTGAGCATATCACCGTTCACACTGTCACTCAGACTTCTCCATGTCCTATACTCTCATGTGTAGAGAAAGCACCTAAATATGCTCATGTTTCACTTATACCAGTTGCTGATTCAGATCAAAGTTCATGCAATCAACCATCAGCCTCCGGGGTCTTGCAAGATGTACACATAGTAAGATTATTGGAACTCTCCTTCCATGTACAAATGGTCTTTTCATTATTGCTTTATTCTTCTTGTATATTACATAATCTTCAAGGTTGTTGCAGTATTTGCTGTTTCCTAGAACTAGATTATGCTGGAGTTCTTTATATTGGACAAGTTGATGATTTGGTTATTTTATTAGTCGCCGCTGTTGATGGAGGATTTTCTTGAACTTGCTAGAGAAAACACAGAGAAGGATCTTGAAACTTGTGGGGTTCTTGGTGCTTTCCTTGTAAGATTCATGTTTTTGTTCATACTCTGTAACTGAAATGCTTTCTTTTATAGTCTTTAGGCATTTTAACAAATGTTAATGATTTTTTATGGTTTGCACATCACATATTTGGTCTTATTCTAATTGGGTTCTAAATGAACTTCTTTAATTTATAAATTTCTCTGCTGTTCCTCTCCTTGTTATTTTCAAAGAATTGCTACCTCTTTCCAATTGCTTATTCTCACATACATGCAGTAAAAATCTGCACTCAATATCTATTTCATTTGTGGTGTAAAAGCTCCAAACCACGGCCTCCCCCCCCACTGGGGGGAAAAACCTTTGGAATGGCAGAATGGCAGCCTGCTTAGAAAATGTGCTACATCTTAGTCATGTACCAGTTTGGCTGGGGTATAATCCACCACTTTTATCATGTATGCATGCTGTTATAGAGATCTTGACTAGCTATCTATATTCTTCCAATTTTTCCACTAATTAAACTACTTTCTGTGTTGGTTGTCATTTAGCTACAGCTGGTGCTTATGTTCATAATTCCACTCATCCATTTTCTAGCTGTTTTTGATAGTCTGTTTTCATAATCTTTTGGATTACTGGTTGCTAGTGATCATGCTTTGCATTGTTTCCAATCATTGATGCTATACTGGTCTGAGATGTGGAGATTAATTTGACGTGATGATTTCATATTGAATCTCGTTTCTATGCTATCCTCATGATATCAGGAGCATGGAACCTATTATGTCACCACTCTAATAATACCAAAACAAGAATCAAGTTCCTCTTCTGTGAGCTCCTAGAGCCTTTTTACTCTTTTTAATTGGGTTCAAGATGTCATTTGATGTGACGTTTATATGGCCTAATTTCTTAACCAATAACATTGATGACAGTGCGAGGCTTTAAAAGAGGAAGAGTTTTTTGCCATACAGAATGAGCGTTCTCTTTTTCCTGTTGGGTGGATTCATGTATGTTTTTTATCCTGTATTTTTTTTCACCTTGTAATCTCAAATATTTCTTCATGAACATGGTATTATAAGTTATATAAATTTTAAATTTTTCTTAAAACTAAAAGTATAATGTTCTGCTTTCAGACACATCCTTCTCAAAGCTGTTTCATGTCATCAATTGACCTCCACACTCACTTTTCATACCAGGTAATTGACTGACCTGCAGATCTGTTAGTATAGATTGAGCAGTTTTCATTCTTGTTCCTGTGATTGCGCTGCACAGATTCAACTAATCCTTGTCAAGCTATCATTTTAAAGTTGGCAAGGTCAATATCCTGTTTTGTCACAATTAAGGGCCTTAATTTTCTTACACTAGCACCTTTAGATTTGACTCTAAGTAATGGAATATACCCAATTGATGAATATATGCTTGGAATCTCTAGCTTTGGTTCTTGGCTGACAAGCACAGGACCTGTACTTCCCCCTTCCCCCAGAACTATTGAGATGAACATCCATTGGGCCTGGTACCTAATTGTTACTATTAGTTCTCATCTAGTTTTTCTCTGTTTTCCTTGCATGCCGATGAGGTTAAATTTAAAATTTGACTAATTTAGTTGTTTCTGTATGCTTTCAGGCAATGGTACCTGAGGCATTTGCCATTGTCATGGCTCCAACTGACAAGTTAAGGTGTGTAATTCATTCACTGAACTATATGATTAGCCTCTGTCACTATTCAGGGCTATTTTTACTGTCCACTTCTTTTTAAATGGCTTTTTTTAAGCCTCCACAGATATTCTCTATTAACACCCTCTATTTTCCTCATAGAATCTATGAACAATCAGTCCATGTTACTGTAGACATCAGTATCTGTTACATAAGGTTAATTTGTCTTTGGTGACTTTATTTCACCAAAGATCCCTGGCACAAGTGTCATCAACTCATTCCTTTCTCGCCAACCTCCACCTCGAGAATCCACCTCGAGAAACACTTATTTTCTGTTTTGCATTTGATGTCTAATTGCTACATAAACTCTGAATCTCGTATTTCTAAATTTACTTTTGGATCTTCAGGTTGAGCACTTTGAAGGTAAAACAATAGGAAACAAGGCATTGATTATCTGTTTACTAATTCATGTACCAGTCCATTTCAAATCACGAATCAGCACAATTCAATTTCACCTAGTGATTCAGTTAATTTTCAAACAAACTATGTTCATGTTTAGAAAGTTTAAAGAGAAAAAAGCTACCGAGGTATCAAAGTATGAACAAGGCACATAAGATCAGCCATGTCATTTGCAGAAATAACAAATACTTACCTGTAACAGCGGAAATATTGGCATGATAAAATATTACAATCCTTTAATGTTTAACAACGTTTACTCCAGCAATACCTAGATGCTTAAAAGGTAAACAAAACAAAAGCAAATGGTTCTATATATCCATGTGGAGCGGATCACATTTAGTTCCATGCACCACTTAATTTTGGAATGCAGGAGCTATGGAATATTCAGGTTATCTGAACCAGGTGGCATGCGTGTTATGAAAGAGTGTGAAGAGTCAGGGTTTCATCCTCATGGAGAACCAGCAGATGGGAGCCCCATTTACGAGCACTGCACCAATGTATACACAAATACTAATCTGAGATTTGAAATCTTTGACTTACGCTGATCTATCTTATTGGTCTGCAACTGCATGTGCATGACGGCACAGATCCAGGGTTCAAGTTAACACTAACATGACCCTAGCCACTACTTGCAGCAAATATGGGTTGAGGTATCAAGACATGATACCAGGGAATGCAGAAATATATATATATATATATATATATATATATATGAATTGAATCAGCGCTTTCCTTGAATGGGGGTGTTTGTGGTTTCTGGCTGTCATCATAACAAGTTCATGACTGTTCATGAAATCAAGAGATGATGCTTCCTCTTTAATATGTGTATCTTGATCAGATTATGCCCAGTGTTTTCCTGATTTTATTGACCTGCAGAATATGAATATATAATTTTTACTGGATGACAAGACTTATGCCACCTTCAATGGGGGTGCCTTATTCCAAAGTGTGTATAAACTTATAAAGCATTCAATCACAAACTACATTTTGGTATTTTGTTTGCTGATTTGTTTTTATACCTTCGGCTCATAGGTTCAGACAAACAGGCAGAACCATGTACTAGATTTAAAGAGAATAAGAGCATTGAGATGGTTAAACTCAGGAGTGTTAATTCATATTAACATGTCATATTCAGGATGTATTAAGTTAGTAGTGATGTCTTCGAGCATGAGTTGTATAGTTAGTGTTAAATCTTCAAAGATGAATTTATCATTAAATTTTAATCAGCATATTAAGCAAGGTAGCACAACACAATTCACGTTGACCTCTTTTAATAAACAGTTCATGTCAAGTTGATATAATCATTGAACTCAAACTTTCTCATAAAAGACTAATTGTTTTGATAGGGGCTCAAGAAAGTTTTGCCAAGAATGTTGGCTTCCGCATCTAGCTGTAATTTTTTTTTAACCCCCATTACATTGGACAGTCTAATTGTTTGTGGTTATGGCTATTAACAGAGATGAACACTTGCTCAACAGAAGGATTCATGTAAACATGTAAGAGAGATGCCAAGAATGGAGCACGATCTCTCTTAACAAACTAGCTATGTCTTCAGTAGTGAGCAGGTGTTGATCAAGTATTAACATAACTCCTAAAAAATCCAAAGTCTAATCAAATTCGACTTTACAAACCTCTAGATTTAGAAACTAGTCTAAAAAGGATGAATGTTCCTGCTGAGATCGCTAACGTTGGTGAAAAAACCAAAGATATCCCGCCGGTATGGCAAATATGATTTTTGTTTATCCCCATCCTTGATCGCTCTGTTCCTCAGATAATGCAGTTCGTGTGCTGACGACGACGACGACGACACCCTTTTACTGCTCTGCTCTTTTCTCTTCACAACCACCATATCCTTCTTCTTCGTCTTCTTCTCAGCACCTATCTTTTCGGAAGTAGAAGCTGTTGTTGTTGTTGTTAAAAGATGTTTAGAAGTAGAATCTTCATGATTGAAGAAGAAGAAGGCATCCTTTCCATCACTGTTACTTCGAAGAACAAATTCTCGAAACCTCCTAAGCTTCGAGAATCCCGTGGAGTTGCTCTTCCTGCATGTCTGTTGATCCGGCAAGGCTTTGCTACCCCCTGTCCACACGCAGCACGGTCCCTCAGCTTCGTTGCGTTCTTCCACGAACATGAACGGACCTCCTGCTGCTGCTTTATCATCATCAATGAACAGGGGACCACCATCTCGGTTGAATAAAGGGAAAATGGGCCTGATCTGCCCGTTTTGGAATATATCATCAGCTGATATCAGCGATCCCGATGGGTTTGTGCATAAGAAACTGAACTCTTCTTCTTCTTCTTGATCTCGTACTACTGGTGGTGGATGTGGATTCTTGTTGTAAGAAACCAGCTCATTTTCTGCAGACTCGGTTGCTGCAGTAATGGAGCGTCCATTAACCTTCGGGCTCACCTGCATTGCTCAACCACTCCGAAAAATTCAATTATCTCTCTAGGAATTCAATTTCTTGTTCGAAAGAGAAAGAGGTTGGCTCGTACTTTAATCTTTCAATAAATAAATAGAGGTAGGTAGATGGAGCCAGTTTTATTTATTGACCAAGACTAAATTGAAAAGGCGCGTAACAAGCCGAGTGCCGATTTGTTCTGTGGGTATCCCGAAATATCGTTAGTACTTTCGATCCATCGACTATTCTTGGAGTGTACATGTTACCCCCGCAAGTAAGCGTGTTTGTTGACTCACTAATTTTATTATTATTTTTTTTTAAGAACAATGAATTTTACTAGAAGTTCCTAGTTATTGACCGCCGTTTCGTTACCTTTTTAGTAATAATTAAAAAAAATGCACTGGCTTTGTGTCAATTGCGAAAAGTTGATGTGTTTAATAAAATAAATAGAAAATAAATGTCATCAGACAATAATTAAAAGTTTTTAACATTAAAAAAAAATAATGTACTGGCTTGTTGTCAATTGTAAAAAGTTGAAGTGTGTTTAATAAAATGAAACTAGAATTATAATACGAAAAAATAAATGTCAACAGAAGTTTTTAACATTAAAAAAATAATGTACTGGCTTTTTGTCAATAGTAAAATGTTGATGTGAGTTTAATAAAATATACCTAGAATTATAATATGAAAAAATAAATGTCAAAAGAAGTTGTTAACATTAATTAAAAAATTTGTTAGGAAGTTAAGAAATAAATATATATACATCATGATATATGATCTTATGTCACGAAAAGCTCTTTATTTTTTTTATCTAATTATATAAATTATTTTTTGGGTAAAAAATTTAATAATTTAAATTTTATTGAAACAAAAATTTTTTAATTTTAATTCCTCATTTTCTTATTAATATATTTTTTCTAACAAAAAAGTATAGCTTTTTGAGCTATGTTATTAACTGATTAAAAATTAAAAGCAATTAAAAAAATTAAATAATTTAAAGTGAGGATAAAAAGGCACTCAATTATATTATTAATGCAATTTCTCTATTTCTTTAACATTTGTTTATCAACATAATTGTTTTCTAAATAAAACCTCTTCAGAACTATAAAAAGCAAGTTTTAATAAAAATATAAAAAATCTCTTAATAATTTTAGTGCTCTTTAATGTATTTGTTAAATTGAGATTGATGTGTTAATTGTTGTTTGTACATGTAGACAAGATGTCATCTATTATTTCACATTTTAGCTATCAAAAAGTTAAGAATTAAATTTTAGGGTTTCAAAACCTTATTTTTAAAATTTTTTTCACTTGAAGACATCCAAGAAAGATCCTATTAGGCTCCATAAATTCATTTTTTAACATTAAATCACCCATTAATCCATCAAACAATAAAAATTAACCTGAATCAAAAAGAATTTTTGAAGCCTAGTCTATTTATTATAGCAAGATGAAAGATTAAAAACATCTAAATAATTTTTTTCTCGTCATAAAAAACCCAATGATATCAAATTTAACCTTTTTATAGCTATAAAGTGGCCAACTAACAATTGAATCTATCTTTTTCTATATTTCAGTGACTTTTCTTATCATTTCTCTGAAAATAAATAAAATAAAGTTTTGAACTAGAACTAAAAATCATAAAAAAGGACTAAAATTTTAAAAAAGTGCACCTTATGAACAATTAATAAAAAGAAAAAAAGTATGTTTTTATGTTAAATTTGGTCCTTGAAATTTTAATTACTTTTAAATAATAAAATTGAATCATATTATACCAAATTGAGAAACAATATAATGTCATTATATATTTTTCAAGACCATGAGAACTTCAAAGTAAGCTAACTGTCACACCCTCACCAGCGGAGCGCGGTGATCCTAGATTGATTTTGGGGTTTTTTGGTTTGATTTATGGATAAAAAAGTCATCACTTAGTATTTTGATCACTAAAAACCCTAACTTGTCTTTCAGAGATTCTAAGGTAAAGGATTAGTTATATAAAGGGAAGGTATTAACACCCCTAGTACGCCTTACCTAAGGTAAACTACTTGGTGTTTGGTTTACTTTACAATTGCTATGGTTTTAGTGTGTTGGTATTTTGTAATCCCATGAGTTTTTCTATATTTGATTCAAACTAAATTTATTAATATTGAAATTTAAAAAGATTTCATGTGCTTTAAAAGCTCATATTTCCCTTAGTATTTCAAGAGTTTGCGACTCATAAATAGCAAGGAGGAGGGAAAAAAATTAGAAATCTAGGGTGTTTTAAAAACCTATTTTTACCTTAGTGTTTTATACTCTCACGGTTCGTAAAACCGTGGAGTAAAAACCTAAAATGTCCTCGATTATAATCAAGGCTTTTTTCAAGGATGTGTGATGACTTCTTAGAAAATTATTTTAGATATTTATACTTAGGGTTTATTTATCCAAATATTAATAATGAATTATAAGAAGTTATTCCCAATAATATTTTAGATATTCATCCCTTTGTGATTTCTTTATCCAAACATTAACAGTAAATAATAAATGAATTCCCCCAAAAAATGAGATTTTTTATTTTTTAGAATATTGGCTAATACCATTTGAAGTTTTACAAACATGTTGCAAAATCCATAAATGCAAGATTTTTTTTTTGTGTTTAAGAAATCCATAAGGGCTTATATATAGTTTAAATATATCTCTATTTAGGAAAGATTCAATGATTAATTTTAGGATGCAAATCCCTGCTGATCTACAGTAAAGAAAATGCAAAAGGAAATTGAAATATCCCAATTCCTATTGTGATTTTTGCTCATAGTTTCCATTAATCAAAGGGTAGTATAACTCCTTTCTTTTCTTTCATAGCTGGGACCATGAGGCAACAACTGTGTCCTTTGAAATGAGGAAATAAAAACACGGTCTGTAGCTCTCCAATCATCAAGACAAACATGGAAGCCAATAGGAAATTTGCAAAGAAAAAAAAGAAAAGAAATCAGATGGGTAAGAGTGCATGCTGCAAGTCTTATTTTTCTTATTCGGTGTGGTAGAAATCCTGTCATTTATGATGATCCAGGCCCCCTCTTCAGCTTTTAATATCCTTCTTCATTTAAATCCCTTACTTTAGCACTTTTCAATTCAGTCCTTGGTTAAAAAAAATCCTTCAAATCAGGCTCGCGAACTTGGGCTAAACCCTTCTTGCAACAAGATTCTCTACTTTCACATTCAAATGGGAATATCCTGAGCTTGTGATATTAAAATCATATAATTTAAAATCCTAAATTTATTAACAAGTCTAGGACTACAACTTTAATGAAGGATTCAAAGTGAGATAAAATCGTTTTAGAGAATAAAATTTGGCAGTAATCTAGTTGATCAAAAAAGGTCGCCCAATCTAATTTAGAAACTGACAATGTCAAGCATCTCGATATAAATGACAGTATAACCTAAGAATAAATTAATAAAATTTATGACAGAAATAGGTTTTTTAGTGCAAAACTTGGGTCAGGATCCTTCTCGCGGCAGAATTCTCTTCTTTCATGTTAGATATTCAAACAGGAATATCTTGAGCTTCTGATATCGAAATCAAGCGATTCAAAAGCCCAAAGTTATCTATGTGTCTAGGACTATAACTTTGATGAAGGAGTCGAAGTGAGATAAAATCGTTTTAAAGAACATAATCTGGTAGTAATCTAGTTGGTCATAAAGGTACTTGATCTGACAATGTTGAGCATCCAAACCTGATTAGGAGTCTGCCCTATAGTGATCCCTAGGATTCAATAAAGGTCTAGGACATGTTATGAGTGATAGAATATAGCCAGGATGATTAGATATCGTACGAAACTAAGTCAGAATTAGAGCCCGAGTTAGAATAAAAAATTGCAGCACAGTAGAGCCAGTTTTTTTTTAGTGCAACTTTTGAGATGTTTATCCAACCTTAAAGACTAGATAAAGAAGGAAAGAATTTAGTATTATGAAGACTCCTAATCAATCTAAGAAAACCTGACGATTGTAACAACTAAGGGGAAGGATAAAGAGAGTATAAAAAAAGCTCAAATAGGGTTTTGAAAAAATATATTTCTTTCTCTACTTTTGTCAATCTTCTAGCAAATATAAGTTAAACTCCTACACTTAGTTCAAAAGAGGTATACACCATTTCCAGCATGTGGGGTCCAAAAATGAGTAACAACAACTGCCCCTTCTTTACGATGCTTACGAAGCAAAACTTGTAAAGTGCTTCACGTACTAAATGTTGTAAAGATAAGTTGTCTGATCATGCTAAAACTCAATGCATTTTCTAAAAATGATCTAATATCAAGTGAGAGGCCCCTTTATAAATTCTTAGAAAACTCCACGCTTTTCTAAAAAATAGTTTCAATATTAGGTGATTGACCCCTCCTAAAATTCTTAGAAAACTTCACGCTTTTTTTAAGAAATAGTTTCATGATCACGTAACCATCTCCTTTTAAATTTTTTAGAAAACTCCATATTTTTCTAAAAAACAGTCTCAATATCAAGTGACTAGCCCATCTTAAAATTCATAGAAACTCCATACTTTTCTAAGAAACGGTTTCAATATTAGATGACTGGCCTATCTTAAATTCTTTGAAAACTTCACATTTTTATAAGAAACGGTTTCAATATTAGATGACCGGCCTTAAAATTCTTTAAAAACTCTACGCTTCTCTAAGAAATGGCTTAATATCATGTGACATGTCCATCTTAATTTTTTTTTAGAAAACTCCACGCTATTCTAAAAAATGATCTCAACACAGGTGACCGGCCCCCTTTAAAATTCTTAGAAAACTTCATGCTTTTCTAAGAAACGGTTTCACTATTAGGTAAATGACCCTTTTTAAAATTCTTAGAAAACTCCATGCTTTTCTAAGAAATGGTCTTAATATTGGGTGACCTGCCCATCTTAAAATTCATAGAAAACTCTACACTTTTCTAAGAAACGGTTTCAATATCAGATGACCAGCCTTTCTTAAAATTTTTAGAAAACTCCATGCTTTTCTTAGAAATGGTCTCAATATCGGGTGACTTGCCCATCTTAATTTTTTTTAGAAACTCCATGCTTTTTTAAAAAATAATCTCAATACAAGTGACTGGCCCCTCTTAAAATTCTTAAAAAACTCCATGCTTTTCTAAGAAATGGTTTCACTATCATGTAACTGGCCCCTCTTAAAATTCTTAGAAAACTCCATGCTTTTCTAAGAAACGGTCTCAATATCAGGTAACCTGCTGATTGACACTTAAAATTGTATTTTTATTAAGGTTTTATATCATCATTTTGCACTTGAAGTATCAATAACTCCTGAACTAAAA
>SRLM01006055.1:1674-55113 GCA_015708895.1 Populus ilicifolia
ATGTATGGTATAACCGACACCTGAGCTATGAAAGGAACTTGATTTGTTGTTAACATAAGTTATAATCATGAATGCTTGATGAAATTTACAAGTATTAGCATTAATTGAATAAGATAACTAATGTAATCATGTTAACAATTTATAATATGATTGGAACCTCCTTTATGTGTGGTTTCTAACTGAACAATAAGAGTTTATACTATACTTGTTTGACATATCATTAGTGGAACATCTAACCTTGACATTTATTATTATCATTGTTAATCCTTACTTTAATATCTCATCATCATCATCATCATCTTCTTCTCTTTCTTTACTATTATTATTATTATTATTATTATTATTATTATTATTATCATTATTATTATTGTTGTTGTTATTGTTGGTATTTATAATTTGTACAATAACCTCCCTGTGGTTCGACCCCGGTCTTGTCGGGTTATTTATTACTTCGACACTCCTGCACTAGGGAGAAGACATTAATCTTTTTATCGTGTCATTGGACGAACACATTTAGTGTATATTAGGATTTTGAGCAATGAGATCAATCTATATTAGCTATCATATATTTAATGTATGTTAGGATCCCGAGTATAGGGATCATTATA
This sequence comes from Populus ilicifolia, assembly GCA_015708895.1. NCBI lineage: Eukaryota > Viridiplantae > Streptophyta > Magnoliopsida > Malpighiales > Salicaceae > Populus > Populus ilicifolia. The sequence goes on from SRLM01006055.1 coordinate 2,283, forward strand.
TATTGGCTAACATACATTTAGTATATGTTAAGATCTTGGAGAAGGGGATCATTTTGCATTGACTCATATGGGGTGACGTTGAAACTAGTGAAATTGATATCGATAATGTGTTAAATGAAAATAATCATGGTTAATCTTATAAAATCTTAAATGTAGGTTGATAATGGAAGAGAAAATTGTTTTTAGTAGTGAATGAGAAAGAATTTCCAATGAAAACCAGAAGGGAGAAATGAATAAAATATGAATGCATGTTTACCATTTTAAATTGTTGGATATTTGTGTTGTTATATTTATTGTGATATTTATCTTTCAATAATATGTATTTTATTTCAGGATCATCACATGCACGATAGGAGTAGATCCTACTTTATGCTCACTTTTTGTGATTCTAGATTCTAGGAAGTACATCCTTGTATTTTATAATATCACAACTTTTATAATTAATTTTTAAACTTGAGTAGATAGCTTTAACTCTGATTTTCATATGATTGTGTCCATGTATACATGTTTATATCATTTATTCCTCTATAATGATATTTGTTGTTCAATGTATTTTGTAAACATTATGATTATCATGACAATGATGTTTGTGGAATTTGAGACCTAAGACAATTGAGTTATGAGATGTGAAATATGAGAAGTCTAAATAGTTTAAATGTCAATAACTTAAGACCTCCTGATATAGGGGAGACTCTATCAAAATTTTAGTGAACATTTTGGTAAAAAATTAATATGAAAACCTTGTGCATGCCCCCCCACATATAATTACTTTGTGTATCAATTACTTTGTGTATCAGTTGACTTGAGATTGTTGTTTAATCCTAGATATAGGGATATTACAATTTAGCTTTGAATAATTCTTTAAAGGTTGACTTGTCACAAATTACAAGTTGTTCAATTGTTTGACCTCCAACAGTAATCCACACGAACTACCTGAGAGAAATATCCTAAATTTCTATTTAGAAGAGAAGAATCGCTATGCCTAGAGTGTTAGCTTTAATTCTATGTTTTTGTAGGTCTTTTTTTTTATCTAATAGATAACAACTAAAAAACAAGAGACATAACTTGCTATTTATAAAAAAAATCTAAAAAATCATAGAAATTGGAAAAATATTAATTTGCCCCTTAATAATATCCATATATTAATTTAAGAAACTTTAAAAATTAACTCAATCAAGTCTTTACTTGATTTTTCTATGTCTAAAAATATAATCTATGTATTAATTATATTCCATTCCTTAATTTTTAAAATATATATTAATCATGTCATACTTAATTAGATCATCTTAGTTTAATTTCTAATTAATAGTTCTTAATGTGTATGACCCATTAGGTTCCTAATATGTTGTTCCAAATATAAATTATAATTCTAATTAAATAAATTAAATAATTAATTAATTTATATTTAAAGATCATGTGCATCGTCTAATAACATGTCATAATCCCTGAAATATTAGAAAAGTCATTAATAGTTTGAGAAACCTTTCATTGACCAGTTTCTTCATGTAATTAATACACATTCATCAATAACGTTCTAATTTAACATTAAAGCATGTCTACCATGTTAAATTATGTTTGTTTTTCACATAATATTTATTGGTCATTTGAATAAGATTTAAAATTCTTTTTAAATCTTATTTCATCTTAGCCAAGAATTTTTCATTCAATACTATTTGAGAACAAATAAAATATTTTTTCTAATTCACCTAGGTTGATGAATCATCTTCTGATCACTTAAATGACTTTATATAGTTCATGTTATACCTAATGTCTATCATTTCATTACCTCGATTAAGATAACATATAATGTGATCAACTCATAATATTCTTTATATAAGATGACTTAGTGATCTTGAATCTAAAAATCATTTACACAACTGTTACGTGAGCCCTTTCATGAATATAAGTGATTTCTTTGTATTCAACTCTTATGTAGATAAGTTTAATATATATGGCTTATGACAAGCAACTATTTATTAGTTTTGGATATATGTTATACAACATCTTATAAGAACAATTGCTTCTTTTTATAAATAAAAAAACACAAAATGTATTAATCTTTATAGCTTTAATAAATGTCTAGTATTTAAAAGAGCATTGACTATAAATATTTTAGGAATAATGTTTTAACACAATAAAAATTTCATAACTATAATAACTTTATAATTTTCTTTGCAAAATATTTTTGTTTCAAGAATTTTATCTTTACTCTAAATTTATTAATCTAATATTATATAAATATTAAAAATAAATTAAATATTTATAAATAATAAATATATATTTACATAAATATAATAAAATTATATATAATCAATCGATTATATTAAACTAATAAAAATATTCTTTGCAAAGCCCTAAATACCATTGAGGATTGGGTTTAGTGGTGAAGGGCTACTTTTTCTCACATCAATGAGAGTCAAAATTTTACCAGAGGTGAAATTTATTTTAAGATATATGACTGTACCAAAATAAAAAATAAATAAATAAGATTTTGATTTTTTTTGGACTCATGATAGACTCTTGTATTCTGTGATTGCTTTGTAAATGCCTTTTTAACCCAACACACTTTGTTACGGTGGAGCTTAGTCCTTTTCATAGCGCTAGTCATTGGATGTAAAGCTTAATGAAGGTTGGGATTGCTGGACCACGGGCAATCAATTAAATTGGTAAATTGCGGGATTTTTTTTATAACTAAAATGGGTGTGGATGGACCGCTTGGAAAAAAATTATAATATTATGGTTGTATTTAATTTTTAAAAATAATTTTTATTTTATTTTCATCTATGATTTTCTTATTTATTCTTAATAAATTTTATGGTTATGTTTATTTAAAACTTTTATTTTCATCTCCAATTCTTTTTATTTATTCTTAATAGCTTTTTTCATTAAAAGTTAAGTAAACATGTTTGTTACATTCAAAATTTTCAAAATAGAAAATAAGGACCTTATATATCTTCAATTGAAAATATTAAAAATTACCATAAAATAATAGGTGAATCAAATAAGTTCTTATATAATTTGAAGTTATTACAAGTTTTTTTACTCATTTTATTACCATCAATAATTTTACCAAACATCTTTGAATTGTTTTTTATTCAACAACATTTTTAATATAATTTTAACCCGAACACATAAATAATTTAATTAACAACAACTAAAAAATCTTTTTTTATATAATTTTTTTTAAATAGTAATCATAGAAGCTATTACAACACTAAACATATACTTAGTAAAACAAAAGAAGCATGCCATCAAGATGAACTTAGTAAGATGTTATTTTTATTGTTATTTGTTATCTAAATCATGCTTTGTAAGTAAAAAGGTTAGTTTTTTTTAACTCGTCTTGATATCTTTAGACGTTGATAGACTTCATGTTTAGAGTAAGACTAGATTGTTGGCTCTTCCTATGTTGTGGACTTAAACAATTATTTTTTTAACATAATAATAAATATCCAGGCATTACTAATATTTTTCTAATAGAAAAGTTTTTAAACCATGCGAAAGTTAGCCTAATGTAACATGATCGAATTAATGAGTCCAAAAATAACCCGATAACTAGTAAAAGCATAGTTTGACATATGAAAATTCAAGATAACATCTTTCTTTAAAAAAAAAAGTATTGAAAAGATAACATATTGGATTAACTTGAGTTGACTTGTAAAATCTACAAATTAGATAGTGAGACCATGATAATCTCTTATAAAACAAATCTAAATAAATCATAAAGCTCAATTCTAAATCAATCAAATGTTGAAAAATGAAATAGAAAAAAAAATGACTTATGTTAATATGCTAAACTTATGACCCAAGTCATAAGACTATATAACCTCATAAAAGATAAATAAAAATATGACCCAATTCAACTCAGGTTAATCTACCAAATTAGTGATCGAAGTTATGAAATTGAGATAAAATCATAGAAAAAATAAAAATAAATTATAAAACCCAAGTTTCAATAAATATATTATTGAAAGATAAAATTGAGAAGAAAAAATCAATCCAAAAACAAGACATAATAAAATGACCTAGGTTTACTTGGATTAACTCCCTAAACATATGATACAATAAGACCATGATAAACTTATATAAAGCAAATTAAAATAAATTATGAATCTTAATTCCTAATAAACTCAATGTTAAAGGATGAGATTGAAAAAAATACCAATTTAAAATGACAACAAACTTGAGTTAATCGTATTTAATCCACCAAACCTATAACTCAAGTTATGGGTTTGAGATAATCTCATAGAAAGCAAAAGCAAAATCAAAATAAATCATGAAGCCAAATCCCTAATTAACTCAATATTAAAGATAAAATTAAATAAAAAATACCAATTAAAAAATAAAAATAAAAAACCTAGTCAACTAAGATAACTTGCCAAACTTGTAACATAAGTCATGAGACAAAGATAATCATATAAAAATTAAATCAAAATATATTATAAAACTCAATCTTTAATAAATACAATATTGAAAGATGAGATTAAAAAAAAATATAAATTTAGAAAAAAAACCTAGGCTAAAAAAAATTGCAATAAATAGTGTTCTATAAGATGGTGTATAGTGAAAGCACTATCCTTTTTAGTTTTTTATTAACTATATTTATAGGCTTGCACTATGCCATGGCCATAACATTTTTATATCACTAAAAGAATAAGACAATAAAAATGTGTTTTAAGGAAATGAGACTTGGGGCATAGACCCGATTGATTAGTACTCAAAAATATATTTTTATTATGGTTTTATATTATCATTTTATACTTGAAGTATCAATAACTCCTTAACTAAAGTATGTTTTATTATAATCTATCTAATAATATAAGATACCTTTAATTTGTGGTAAATATCCATTTTAAATGCAAGCTTATCACATAAATGAAAGAATTGATTGATGAATTTAAGAGCTGAAATTGAAAGGATAAAGAGATGACCAAACTTAGAAAAGAGATGTCGGTGCAATCCAAATCGGAACACTTTTTGGTAATGGGGTCATATATGGAGGTATAGATTTCATATTTAGGTCTACTTTCTATGGATGAAAAGGTAAGACATAGGCCTACAACTTTCATATGGAGCCCAAGATCTAAAAAGGCATTTTCAAGTCCAAAATGTTGCAACAATAAAGAAGCCCGAATCTGTCTTCAAACCTGAGCACTATTTAGTATTTTGGCCATATCTGGAGTTCTAGAAGTCAAAAGGAGCTGAATTTTTTAAACAAGAAAGCTGAGACAATTTCCTAGAACTTTCATGTTTTCAAGTGGCTCTAATTTTGATGTCATCAATGATGTTTTGGGCAAACAAGAGAAGATAAGGATTGTCACCAAGTCAAGGGTTGACCACCTACTCATCAATTAGTCATCAAATCAATAATTCTTAATTTTAGCCTATAAAAGGAGGCATTTGCCATGCATTTAGGCATCTTGGTGTACAGATCAAGATCATGCCGTTGTTTTCTCTCTTTGTATTTTTTGTATTGCTTATGCTTTGCACTTGAGAGAAGACATTAGTCTCTTAGTCGTGTCACCGATCGAGAAAAAATAATGGGAAAATATAAAAAATAACATATAAAAAAGCTCAAGATAACCTGAGTCATTTTAAAAATTCATAAAAAACCATATTGAAGGCAGATAAAGGAAAAAAGAGAGTTAGATCTTTAATAATATAAATGATGAATGATGAAATTAAAAAACATGAGCTTAAAAAAAAAAATTAAACCAAGCAACATGGTTGAACCTTGTCAACTTGAGTTGAGGTCACAAACTCACAATCAAAAGAACATGGATTGAATTTGAAAGATAAAAAAAAAGGTGGATAACATTAAGAAGAAATTTTAATTTTATAATTTTTTTTTATTTTTTTAATATTAAAGGATGTAATTGAAAAAAAAATCAATTTAAATAATTAGCAAACAAAAATAAAAAAAGAAAAATATATGAAAAAGACATGAGATAATCAGGGTCATTTTATAAAAGATTCCACTAAAAGAAAATAATAAGAAAAAAACTCAGACTCCAATTGAATAAATGCTAAAGAATGAAAAAAAAAGCTTAAATAATTAAATATAAAAATCAATTAAACCAAGCACGAACTTTCTAAACCTTGTTTAATTCTAAAACTCGTGGCTCATGAAAGTTTGGACCTGATTTCAATTAAGTTTAATTCTCAATTATTTTAATATTAAATAATGAATCATGAAAAAAATATCAATTTAAAAACCTGTCAAAGTAAATAGAAATAACAACCAAACAAATGATGATCAAATTTGACAGGACTAATGATGAAATTATAAAATAAAAATATTTGAAAAAATGATCACAAAATACAAATAGCAATTGAAATAATGTGGATCAAATTTAAAAGATAAAAAATAAAAGGTTGAGATTAAAAAAATAAATTTTATAATTTATTCAAAATAAAAGAAATAGTAATCAAAATGATAGGAATCAAATGTTAAGGAAAAACTTTAAAGGGGTTGGTTTGAATATTTGAAGGAGCTGATGTGAAATTCAAGTTGAATAGAAAGAAGAAATAATAATAATAATAATAATAATAATAATAATAATAATAATAATAATAATAAAAATTATCGTTGACAACAAACCATAAATACCTCTCAAACATCATCAAGAAAAGACAACATTTGGTAACTAGATAGCCTTGCTTGTAGTGATGAAAAGTGCAGGGGTTGCCAAGAGCCAACAAAGTTTCCTTTTTAATATTGAACATTTATTAAAATACAAAATTGTCTCTAAATTAACTTGATATTGACAAAAACAAAGATTATGATGAACAAACCTAAACACCCTTGAGGATATTTTTGTTAATTTTGAAATTAAGGGTAATTAAGTAATTTAATTTTTGTAAAAAGTTTTAAAAGACATAAAGCCTCTAGGTTTAAGTCATTGTTTTTTGGTTATCAGGATACTTAAGTAATTTAACTATTCTAAAAAATTAAAAAAACTAATCTATCTCGGGATAATTTGAAAATGACATTGAATTATCATAAAAAGACCATCATGAACCCAAGTCCTAGTTTAATGTTTTTTTTTTAGTTAGGAGCAAATTTTTTAAAACACTATTTTATTAAATAATGTTTATTGGCTAGTGCTACGTTGAGAGTCAAATAAAAAAATTATCATAAAAAAATATAGGCATTGCTAATGTTTTTTCTAGGAGATTTTTTTTAATCATGTAGGAAATGATCTAATATAATTCAATTAACTTGATAGATCTAAAGGTAACTCAAATGATTGTTAAAACTATAGTTTGACTAGGGAAAATATATGTTTTTTTATTTAAATATTAAAATGATAATATATTGGATCGATTTGGGTTAATCCATGTTAACATGTCAATCCATCGTGTTATGAGATTATGACAAGGCCATGGGAAATAATTCAAAATAAATTATAAAATGTAATTTTCAATAAAGCCAATGTTTAAGGATGAAATTGAAAAAACAATAACTAGAAAAAATGACCTGAGCTAACCTATTAAATTTTCATCCCGGATAATTAGAGCAAGATAATTAAATAGAAAAAAAAAGTTAAAATAAGTTAACAAAAAATAGAATCAAATCAACTCGAGTTAATTCATCAAATTTATGATTTGAGGTTATGAGTTATGAATAACCTCATATAAAGTTAACTAAAATAAATATCAAAACCCAATTCACAATTAATCTAATATTGAAGTATAAAATTAAGAGAGAAAAAAATTCAATTAAAAAAAAAGAGAAAACTCAAATTTACCAAGTTAACCTATTAAATTTATAATTTATATTATAAGATTAAAATAACAATATAAATTTATAACAATTATAAATTTTAATTTTTAATAAATTTAATGTTGAATGATAAAATTAAAATTAAAAAATTATTGTATGGATAATAGTTTATGAGGATAGGATGTTTCACCCTTCCTCTTTTTTTTTTTTTCTTTGTAATGTTAGTGAACAAATTGATTGGATCAAAGGGCAAGAGTTCTAGTAACATAGCAATGGAGAAAATATCCGTGTTGTCATAAAGAGCAATTAGTATGACAGTACAACCTTAATCTTGTAAAACGAAAAAAAAGTATGTTTTAACTAATACTTTACTTTTTAAATTATTATATAATTAGAAAAATTATTATATTTTGAACATGTTTTGTAGTTATTTATATGTAAAAAGTTTAAAAACTTCAAACAAATAACATATTTTCTAATTTTCAATTTAAATTAAAAACTGGATCCAAGTAGAAAAAATAGAGTTAAAAAATAAAAACAAAAAATAATTTATCATTACTAAGCAACCCTTAGGCTCTTATTAGCATATTAATGTACGTTATATTGCCGGTTAATATCATTGTTTTTAAAATATTAAATATATAAAAAATATTTTAAGTATTTTAGGTTTATCATTCATATTAGACCAAAACAAATTGAGTCTAGCAGCCATGTATGGGTGCTAGACTGCATCTTAGTTTAGCACTAAAATATAGTTGCTAGACCTAAAACTCTTGTACCTAATACCAAGTATCTTGGGTTTGACGTGTTTGTCAAAACTAAGATGTTTGAGTCTAGCAACCCATATTAGATCCAAGCAAACAACAAACAAACGATAAAAAAAATGATGTATTTTAACTATTACCAGTGTGTGAAATGTCAAAATATCCCTAGGCAACAGGTCTTAATTTTGTTAACATTGGTTTTAATTTTGTTAACATTGAGGAAAAAATAATATTTTTATATAAATAATTATTAAAAGACTACTATACTCTTACTAAAATATTTAAAACAAATGAGCCTATAAATAATACTGAAATATGCTTGTCGTTACACGACGTCGGGTGACGACTCCACTCTTTTTTGTTTATTTAACAAAAAGAATAATTTTTTTTCTCAATTGGAAGAAACAAAGATTTTATTGGAGTCGCTATCTAGTAATTCAAGGGATCTAAAAATCCAAAATTAGACACTGGTCCCAGAGATTCAGGCATTGGGTTAGTTATGATTAAGGGAAGGTAGATACCATCCTTAAAACATCCTTTTAGAGAAAGGTTACCCTTATTTGTGTGTTTTTTATTTAATTCAAATGCTATTATATTTTGAGTTTATTTGCAAATTTTTTAAGATGGTTAACGTGAGTCCCTAAAATAGTAGACATGTTAAAAATGACCTCAATCCCTAAAACTAGGAGATTTTGTTTAAAATATCAACGTTTGTCTCTAAAAAGGAGAGTTACGTCTGATTTATCAAAATAAATAATAATAGACATAATCCAATTTGGTATTTAAATTTTTGACATCAGTCCTTTTCTGTAAATAAAAGAGACGTGTCGACAAATAATATTTTTTTTATAAAACAAAAATTATTTTGACATCATTGAGAAATGAGTATATCTATACTTGAGAATCGGGTTTTGAACCCACGATGACATGATAAAATGGGTGGAGGACCCGCGTCGTTATTTCTTTTATTTTTCTTTTTGGTTTTTTACATGCAAAAATTTTTTACAAGTATTTATACATAAAAATTTCAAAAATACCATAAAAAATTACATGAGTGCCACTGTATAGGTAAAAGACTAAAATACCCTTAGATTTCTTGGAAATTTATGAAAATGTCACTAGCGACTCGTGTGCCTCAGATTTGGTTACTGTTGCAGTTGGTGAAATTTCTCAACGAGATTCTGACCAACAGATGGTTGATTCTAGTAGATCTAAGAGAGAGGGTTCTAATAACGATGTTTTCAACTTCCGTTGATGGCTGATGAGGAAGAATCATTAGTTTGAAGCTTCAGGTGGCCGATGACAGTCGTGACCTTTTACCGGCCAGATGAGGCGACGACAACGCGTAAATCTACTGGGGTTTTGCTTCAAAAGAAGAAATGGAAGATTCGATGAGAGAGAGAGAATCACCAGCGAGAGGAGAGAGAGGTTCAAGATGTTGCTACGATATGAACGCGAGCATGGTGCATCGGTGTCTCTAAAGACTGTGAACCATTGGATTGCAGATGAACTGATCTTGCAGCTGTGATTGGATTGATCTATAAGTTGATCAAACAGTCTAGATGAGTTGAGTTATGATTCGGTGTGGCGCGGTGCACCGAGTGTTTGGTACACCGGATAATGTGGCGCAATAAGATCAAAAGAAAGATTAATTTGAGTTTTAATCCAGTGTGGTAAGTCCTATTATATCCTATTAAATCAAAGGTCCAGATTTAAACACTATTTGATCTAACAATTAGGATATTTTAGTATTTTTTAATTTTTTTTAAAGTCAATAGCTTACTTGCTTGAAGAAAAAGTAGAAAAAAACATGAATAGTATCAAATAGTAACATAAATAGTACATAACATTCTTTCTCCGGAGTTTCTCTTTTATTTTCTCTATTTTTTTTCCTGTCATATTTTCACTAGCTATTTATAGCCAATGAAGAAGGGACAGAAAATCATGTGGTGTGCAAAATTTCAATGTTACAACTATACCACCTACCATCAGCAAAAATCCTTCGTTTACTATAACAAAATTTTTAAGGTTACAGCTGCATCGCCTACCATCAACAAAAATCCTCCGCCTACTGTGAAAAAATTATATTATTGTTTTGTTTTATTATATATAATAATAATATTTATTTATAGGGGTAAAATTAAAAACTCAAATCAGTATTAGAAAAAGCTTTTCAACTGCTAAAAATCAATTTTAATTACCAAAAAACTCTTTATATGGGTATCAACTCGGTGAACCAGGTTTTTTGACTAAAAATAACAGTTTTGACCAAAAATAGCCTGAAACTTATTTTTTATCCCGATCAACATGGTGGAACCCATATTGACCCGGTGGACTCGGTTTTGATAAAAAATAATGGTTTTGACTTGAAACGGCTTGAAACTCATTTTTCATCCTAGTCGACATGACCTGAAACAGCGCGAAACTCATTTTTTTATCCTAGTCGACATGGTTTAACCTGTATTAACTTGGTGGACTTGGTTTTGATTGAAAGATGCGGTTGACTCGAGAAAATATATTTTATTTTTTTTATTTTTGTTTATTTTTTTTGTTATGATAATAAAATGAAATAACATTCAAGAAAATCTTAGTGAATCCAAAATTGGGTTACAACAATTGCCCTTCTTTACAATGCTTACGGTGCAAAGGTATTGGAAAATTCATTTTCTTTTGACTTTGCATAGTAAGTTTTGTGAAGAAAAACGATGGAGGTGTTGAAAAACACATATTTTTCAGTTGGTCTGATTCTTATAGGCAACTTGTCCAAGTGAAAAACATGAAAATGTTTTCAATATTGATTTTATGAAATACCTGGAAGTGATTTCAACAATGGTTTAGTGAAATACATGAAAGTGATTTCAACAATGGTTTAGTGAAATACATGAAAGTGATTTCAGATTAGTTTTGTGAAATACATGAAAGTGATTTAAAATTGATTTTATGAAATACATGAAAGTGATTTTATTAATGGTTTTGTAAAATACATGAAAGTGATTTCAACAATGGTTTTCTAAAATATATGAAAGTGATTTCAGATTAGTTTTGTGAAATACATGAAAGTGATTTCATTAATGGTTTCCTGAAATACATAAAAGTGATTTTAGATTAATTTTTTGAAATATATGAAAGTGATTTCATCAAAGGTTTTGTGAAATACATGAATTGATTTCACTATAAGCTTCAGGGTTAATGAAAATTTCTAAAGGAAGTCATATTTGTACGGCTGAGATTTGATTTGTAAATCGATCTCAAAGATGAAAGCTTCTCAAAAAAGTCTTATATCTACAGTTGAGATCTAATTTGTAATCGATCTTAGAGATAATGAAAGTTTCTCAAGAAAGTCTTATATGTACAATTAAGATCTGATTTGTAAATCGATCTCAAAGATAATAAAAGCTTTTTAAGAAAGTATTATATCTACGGTTGAGATTTGATCTTCTATTCAAAATAATAGTAGGAGTAAAATCCTTATAAATCATACAGTATTTGGTGACAGACACTATCAACTTCTTGTATTTCAAGCCTTTCAAAGTTCTCAACTATTGAAACTTTAATCATGTCTTCCTCTTCTTCCAATGCTAATATAAATATTGTTCCAGCAGTAGAGCTTGTAGTTTGGCGTACTACTTTTGAAGTGAATGGTTGTCCAATTACAATAGAAGATACTGTAATGGAAAATTAAGATACTGCTGTAGCCGTGGCTAGAGATATGATCCTTCCCTGTGATGAAACAATGTTGGCAGCGAGGATCGATATTGAAGTAGTGAATTAGTCACTTGCTCTCATTATCAGAGTTACTTCATCTTTGGTGAACGTTATAGAGCGCCTTCATGCCAGAAGACTTGAGTTGAATACTCAGGTTCCTAATCTCCATCATTAGATCGAGAATTTAAAGAATAGACTCTATGATGAGAGACATCACAAAAACAACTTGGAGAGGAGAAACCAATAGCTGAATGCACATGTTAACTTTTGGAGAGACTATGTTAACACACGACACCTCGAATTTATAGAAGAGATGGAGCGTACGCGTAAACAATTTGAAGAATTTCAAGGCTTAATTGATAATCAAGATGAAAATATCCCTAGTCGTCCTCCAACTATTTAACATTTGTACTTTTAAACCTTTTTTTCATCAATAAAAATCCATCTTTCTTGTCTTCAATTATGAATTTTGCTTTTATGAAATTTCCATATTTGATGTGATTAGAAGAACTTCATTTCATATGAATCTCGTTGGACCCTGTGAGGAATTTTGTTTTAAAAAATATCTACATGATAAATATGCAATGCTTGTGAAGTTAGATGATATGCAATGCATCTTACCTTTTTGAAATATAGATCCCCCATTATCTTATTTGACAATCTTGAATTTTAGTAAACTCTTTTGTTTCACGCATGTTTCAAATTTACTCAAGCTGACCCATGTTTTTTAGTTCTCCAGGATAAGCTTTGTTTGATTTTCCTAGTAGTCATTTCCCTTTTCTCTATTGGTTACTTCGTTGAGAGCATTAGTGATTGATACTTAAAAGTGTATTTTTATCAAGGTTTTATATCATCATTTTGCACTTGAAGTATCAATAACTTCTTAACTAAAGTACGTTTTGTAATAATCTATCTAATAATATAAGATACCTTTAATTTATGGTAAATATCCATTTTAAATGCAGGCCTATCACATAAATGAAAGGATTGACTGATGACTTTAAGACCTTCAATTGCAAAGGCAAAGAGATGATCAAACTTAGAAAAGAGATGTCGGTGCAATCCAAACCAGAATACTATTCAGTAATTAGGTCATATCTAGAGCTATAGATCTTAGATTTAGGTCTACTTTATATGAATGGAAAGGTAAGACATAGGCCTACAACTTTCATATGGAGCCCAAGATCTAAAAAGGCCATTTTCAAGTCTAAATTGTTGCAACAACAAAGAAGCCTGAATTTGTCCTCCAGCCCAAACACTGTTTAGTATTTTCGCCATATCTAGAGTTCTACAAGTCAAAATAAGCTGAATTTTTTACACAAGAAAGATGAGACAATTTACTAGAACTTTAATGTTTTTAAGTGACTCTAATTTTAACGTTATCAATGACGTTTTGGGCAGACAAGAGAAGATAAAGATTGTCACCAAGTCAAGGGTTGACCACCTACTCATCAATTAGTCACCAAATCAATAGTTCCTAATTTTGGCCTATAAAAGGAGGCATTTGCCATGTATTTTGGCATCTTGGTTTATAGATCAAAATCATGCTCTTGTTTTCTCTCTTGTATTTTTTTGTATTGCTTATGCTTTGCTTTTATTAATATCAAGTTTATGCCTTTCATTTCCTTTCATTTACTTAGTTAACTTTCATCTTATTTATGTTCTTATTTTGTTTATTTATTTTTCTTTCTTTCATTATGTCTAGCTAAGTTTATTATGTCAAGGTGAAAAGGTTACACTAATGGTGTAATAATAAGTATGGTATAAACTTAATATGAACTTTAATTTTTGATACTAACATGTTTTATATTTTTTATCTTGTTCACTCTTTAATACTTTGCTTGTTAAATGAATAATCTTGATTTATGTTGTATAACACTTGGTACAACAAATGCTTGACACTTTCATAGCCCATACTATATGGTATAACCGACACTTGAGCTATGAAAGGAACTTGGTTTGTTGTTAACATAAGTTATAATCATGAATGCTTGATGAAATTTACAAGTATTAACATTAATTGAATAAGATGACTAATGTAATCATATTAACAAGCTATAATTAGATTGAAACCTCCTTTGTGTGTGGGTTCCAATTGAATAATAAGAGTTTATACTATATTTGTTCGACATGCCATTAGTGGATCCTCTAACCTTGATATTGTTTGTTATTGTTGTTTAATCCTTACTTTAATTTTACATTTTAAAGTGCTCATCAACTTTTCTTCTTTTTCTTTTTCTTTATTATTGCTGTTATTATTATTATTATTATTATTATTATTACTATAACAACAACAACAACTAGTAGTATTATTAGTATTATTATTGCTACTATTATTATTGTTATTGTTACTGTTGTTGTTGTTGTTTATAATTATTGTTTATAATTTGTACAATTAACCTCCCTATGGTTCGATCCTGGTCTTGCCGAGTTATTTATTACTTCCACACTCTTGCACTTGGGAGAAGACATTAATCTATTAGTTGTGTCAAGTTTTTGGCGTCGTTGCCGGGGAGGTAAGTTTTGTATAAATTATAATTTTTAGTTTATTTTTTTCACTTTTCTTGTATATAACTTTGTTTGTTTTCTCTTATTTCTTTTTATTTTGTTTTCCTTTTCCTTTTATTCTACTCCTGCACGTGCATGAGAGTGTGGTCACGTACATCAAGTGGTAGATTTTGTAGGGTATCCTCATCATTTTCAGAAAATATAGTGAAAGAAGATAATCAATCACTTCATAATGAGAGTAATGAGAATAATCGTCCTAGAACACTTAGAGACCACATGAATCCAACAAGAACAAGTGCACCATCATGCATAGTTTTTCCTCCCGATGCATCTCATTTTAATTTTAATCCAGACATTATTCAACCTTAACCTTCTTTTCATGGTTTAGAATTGGGAAATCCATACTTACATTTAAGGGAATTTGAGGAGGTCTGCAACACATATAGTAATTTAAATTATAGCATGAACACCATCAAATTAAAGCTTTTTTCTTTTTCATTAAAAGATAAAGCTAAAATATGGCTATAAAATTTGAGACTAGGATCCATTCGTGCTTGGGATGAAATGCAACAACAGTTTTTAAAGAATTTTTTCCCACCTCATAGAACAAACTCTTTAAAAAGACAAATCACCATTTTCACTCAAAAACAAGGAGAAACATTTTACCAATGTTGAGATAGAAATCGAGACTTGCTTAGTACTTGCCCTAATCATTGTTTTGAAATATGAAGATTGGTTTTACATTTTTATGAAGGGTTAACACCTAAAGATAGACAAATAGTTGAATTGATGTGCAATAGAACTTTTAAAGACAAAGACCCTGATGAAGCAATGGAGTACTTAGACTTATTAGTTGAAAATGCTTAAAATTAGGACACTAGGGGTACTTATGAGGCACCGAGTAAAACTCAACCTCATAGATCTACTGGAGGTATGAACAACCTCAGAGAAAGATCATAACCTTCAAGCTAAGTTTGCATCTTTAGTTAGAAAAGTCAAGGCACTAGAATTGAAAAAGAGTGGTCAATTAAAATTTGTTGAAAACATTGCATATCAAATATGTGAAACAAATGAACACTTAATCGATAACTGTCCAACCTTGCTTTCTTTTAAGGAATGTCTCCATGAATAAGCCTATGCTTTAAACAGTTTCCAAAGAGCCAACCATAACCCATACTCACAAACATACAACCCTAGTTAGAAAAATCATCTAAATTTTAGTTGGAGGAGTGAGAACAACAATGCACAAACTTCACTACCATCATTTCAAGCACACCATAATTTTTAAAATTCTCATGGATATGCACCTCCTTATGCTCCACCTTTTAGAAGAAATCTTGAGGAAACATTGCATGCATTCATTGAAAAGCAAGAGACAATCAATACTCAACTTACTCAAAACATGACAAATTTTAAAGATACTATTGTAAAATTAACATCTGCTTTCAGTTTCTAAAAGAAAGGTAAGTTTCCATCTCAACCACAACAAAATCCCAAAGGGCAATACAATGCAAATACAAGTAGTTCCGGAAGCTAACAGATGGATCAGGTTAAATCAATCATTACTTTTCGTAGTGGTAAGGTTATTGAAAAACCCTTTCTTGAACCTTATGAGAAAGATGATGAGTCAATCTCTGAGGGTAAGGAAGGGGTTGAATCTGAAAATTACAAAGAAAAGACTGATTCTCCGCCAGCACTTCCATTTCCTCAAGCCATGACCAAACAAAGGAAAGTCAATCACAACTCTGAAATTTTTGAAACTTTCAAATAGGTAAGAATCAATATACCTTTACTGGATGCTATTAAATAGATTCCTCCCTATGTTAAATTTTTGAAAGATCTATGCATTGTGAAGAGAAAAGTGAATGTGAAAAAAAAGCCTTTCTAACCAAACAAGTAAGTGCTATTCTTCAAAACAATAATGCTTTGAAATATAAAGACTTTAGTTGTCCTACAATTTCTTACTTTATTGGAGAGCATAAAATTAAAAGAGCCTTACTTGATCTTGGTGCTAGTGTGAATTTACTTTCATATCCAGTTTTTTAAAGTCTTAATCTAGGTGAGTTAAAACCAACTTCTATAACTCTTTTACTTGTCGATAGATCTATAAAAGTACCTAGAGGAATTATTGAAGATTTGTTAGTACAAGTTGATAAATTCATTTATCCTGTGGATTTTATTGTCTTGAACACATAACCTGTTGAAGTCTGTAATTCATTTCCTATTATTTTAGGACGTTCCTTTCTTGCAACTTCTAACGCATTGATTAATTGTAGGAATGGAATGATGAAGCTATCGTTTGGAAACATGACACTGGAAATAAATATTTTCAACATTTGCAAGCAACCTAAAGATGATAATGATTTACATGAAGAGGACTTTGTTGAAAAATTAATTCATGATCAATTTCCAACCACTTCCAGTGAGATTGAGATTGATGAATCTGATGATTTGCAAATGATTTATTTTCAGGAAGAATCAAAGACAAGTAATTGGAGGCCATGAATTGAGGAATTGCCACCACGATCAATTAAATCCATATCTTCAAGTGTTTAACCACCTAAACCTGACTTGAAGTTGTTGCCATCCAATTTCAAATACTCATTTTTGGGAGAAAATAAAACTTTTTCTGTAATAATCTCTTCCAAACTTAATGCACATCAAGAAGGTAAGTTATTACAAACTCTGAAAATGCACAAAAATGCATGAGGATGGACCATAGCTGATATAAAATGAATTAGTCTTTTGATTTGTACACACAGAATTTATTTGGAGAAAAATGCTAAACCCTCTAGAGAAATGCAACGAAGGTTATATCCTAATATGAAAGAAGTAGTAAAAAATGAAGTCATTAAGCTTCTAGATAATGAAATCATTTATCCTATTTTTGACAGCAAATGGGTAAGTCCTACCCAAATTGTACCCAAGAAGTTTGGAGTCATTGTGATAACAAATGAGAATAATGAGTTAATTCCCACTAGAACTATTACCGGTTGGCGCATGTGCATTGACTATAGGAAACTTAATTCAATGACTAGAAAAGATCAGTTTCCATTACTTTTCATGGATCAAATCCTAGAAAAAGTTGCGGGTCATGAATTTTATTGTTTCCTAGATGGCTATTCGGGTTACGATCAAATTGAAATTGCATTGGAAGATTAGGAGAAGACTATTTTCACATGTCCATTTGGTACTTTTGCAGATCAAAGGATGCCTTTTGGATTATGTAATGCACCAGCCACATTTCAAAGATGCATGCTTAGTATATTTAGTGATATGGTTGAACATTTTCTTGAGATTTTCATGGATGACTTTTCTATTTTTGGCGATTCATTTGATAATTGTTTGACTAATTTAGAAAAGGTTTTGGCCAGGTGTGAAGAGAAGAATCTTGTGCTGAATTGGGAAAAATATCACTTTATGGTAACAAATAGCATTGTACTTGGTCATATTGTTTCATCAAAAGGAATTAAGGTTGACAAATCTAAAATCGAG
Organism: Populus ilicifolia; assembly: GCA_015708895.1. Classification (NCBI taxonomy): domain Eukaryota; kingdom Viridiplantae; phylum Streptophyta; class Magnoliopsida; order Malpighiales; family Salicaceae; genus Populus; species Populus ilicifolia. The sequence goes on from SRLM01006055.1 coordinate 20,481, forward strand.
TTAATTGCAAACTTGCCAACACCAAAATCTATTAAAGATGTTAGAACATTCTTAGGACATGCTGGTTTTTATGGAAGGTTCATCAAAGATTTTAGCGTAATATCTAAGCCCTTAAGTAACCTTCTAACAAAAGATCATATTTTTGAATGGACTGAACATTGCAAAAAAGCCTTCGTTAAACTTAAAAACTTGCTTACTTGTGCTCTTGTCATTCAACTTCTTGATTGGTCATTACCTTTTGAAATAATGTGTGATGCTAGTGATTATACTGTAGGTGCGGTTTTGGGACAAAGAAAAGATAAGAAACCTTATGTAATTTACTATGTAAGTAAAACTTTAAATAGTACTCAAATGAATTATACCACCACTGAAAAAGAATTACTTGCAGTAGTATTTGCATGTGAAAAATTCAGGTCTTATCTTATTAGCTCACCTGTTGTTGTTTTTAGTGATCACGCAACATTGAAATATCTTCTTTCTAAGAAAGATTCTAAGGCTAGATTGGTGCGGTGGATTTTGTTACTTTAAGAATTTGATATCACAATCAAAGATAAGAAAGACAGAAAAAATGTTGTCACAGATCACTTGTCAAGATTGACAACAGATTCAAAAACTGACATCACACCAATCGATGACTACTTTCCCGATGAATTTTTACTTTTTGTCTCTACAATACCTTGGTTTGCTAATATTGTCAATTTTCTTGTTTCAGGACAATTGTCAGCTCATTGGAGTACCAAGATAAAAGAAAAATCTTAAAAAAAGTGAAGAATTTTTTATTGGGATAACCCTTATTTATTCAAATATTGTCCTCACCAAATATTTCGAAGATGCATTCCTGACAATGAGGTAAGTAGTGTCATTAAATTTTGTCATTCTAAGGCATATATGTGCCATTTCTCATCAAGAAAAACAATTGCAAAAATTTTACGAAGTGGATTTTATTGGCGCACCATGTTCAAAGACTCACATGCATTCTACAAGTCTTGTGAAAATTGTTAAAAGTTGGGATCAATTTTGAAACGTCATATGATGCCTTTAAATCCTATTCTTGTCATTAAGATGTTTGACTGTTGGGGTATAGATTTCATGAGTCCATTTCCTCCATCATTTGGTTTCTTGTACATATTAGTTGCTGTAGATTATGTTATAAAATGGATAGAGGCAATTCCAAGTCGAAACAATGATCACAAAACAGTGATAAAGTTTTTGAAAGAAAATATTTTGAGTCGATTTGGAGTCTCTCGAGCCATAATAAGTGATGGTGGAACACATTTTTGCAACAAGCCATTTGAGTCTTTAATGAAGAAATATGGAATCACACACAAAGTTGCCACCCCTTATCGCCCTCAAACAAGTGGACAAATAGAGCTTACTAATAGGGAGATCAAACACATTTTGGAGAAAACAGTGAACCCTAATAGGAAAGATTGACCTTGAAGACTTAATGATGCACTTTGGGCTTATCGGACTGCTTATAAAACATCATTAGGTATGTCACCTTATAGACTAGTCTATGGAAAACCTTGTCATTTGCCTATAGAACTTGAACATAAAGCTTATTGGGCTATTAAAGCTTTTAATTCAAATCTAGATGATGCTAGTCAACTGTGAAAATTACAAATAAATAAGCTTGAGGAAATAAGAAATGATGCATATGAAAATTCAAGAATTCATAAAGCAAGAATCGAAGAGTTTCATGACAAGAATATACTGAGAAAAACATTCAATGTTGGTCAAAAAGTCTTGCTTTATAATTCTCAACTGCATTTATTTCCTGAAAAATTAAGATTAAGATGGAACGATCCTTTTATTGTGAAACATGTGTATCCATATAGGGCCTACGACATCGAGAATCAAAAGAATGACAATGTTTTCAAGGTAAATGGACAACATCTGAAAGTTTACTTTGATAATTTTTTAGTTGAACATGACTATTGAATTGAGTGATCCTATATATAAAGATTGATTATTATTATTATTATTATTTGAGTGATTTTTGCTAGTTTCTCTTACCCCGGTCAAATGGCGAATAACGGTATTCCGTGACTTAAGTCGGTTCTTTCAGTTTCCCACAATAATTGATATCTGTGTATACATTCTGAGGAAGAAATCACAGTTGAAAAATGTACCGAAAATGTTGATGCGGATCTTTTGTCAAAAGTGACAACAAATTTGACATCTGACATCACACAAATCGATGATTACTTTCCTGATGAATCCTTACTTTCTCTTAGTCCATTGTCTTAATATGATAAAAATATCATTTTTCTTACTTTAGGAGATTTTCTAGCTGATTGGAGTACTCAAGACAAAGAAAAGTTTTTGAACGAAATGAGGAACTTTTATTGTGATGACCCTAATTTATTCAAATATTGTCCTGATCAAATATTTCAAAGATTCATTCCCGACAATGAGGTAAATAGTGTCATTAAACTTTTTCATTCTCAAGCATGTGAAAGTTATTTCTCATCAAAAAAGACAGTTGCAAAAATCTTTTAAAATGAATTTTATTTGCCTACCATGTTCAAGGACACGTATGCATTATGCAAAACTTGTCAAAATGGTCAAAAAGTTGATATTTGTCAAAAAGTTTTGTTTTATAATTCTCAACTCTATGCATTCCCTAGAGAGCTAATATCAAGATGGAGCAATGAATGTTAATGTTTTTAAGAAAAATGGACATTATTTGAAAGGTTACTTTGATAATTTTCCTAGTGAAAATGAATCGACTGGTTTGAATGATCTTATAGATAAAGGTTGATTATTTTGTTTTTCTCATATTATTTTTATGTTTTTTTTGAGTGATTTTTGATAGTTTTTCTCACCCTGGTCAAATGGTGGTAACGGTACTCTGTGACTTACATTGGTTTTTTCAGATTCCTATAATAATTGATATTTGTGCAATTTTTTGAATCTCTCTTCCAATTCTCATTTGAAAATGGACACTAATCTTGAAAAATTAAAAAAATATTTTCCCGTTCTGGCTTAGAATGCGATTACAAAAATTTACCATGCTAGATGTGCAAGATTGAGATTGTTAATGAATCATGGAATTCCTGAAGATATTTGTTGGTTGATTGAAGCAAAGGTCCAATTATTAGGTGAGTCCTCTAACTCCTTCATTTCACACATGCTTGGAATAGGTAAAAGCACTTTTGCAAAGAAATGTCGTGCAAGACGACTGAAAGTTTGTTAACGATGTGCAAGATGAACTTGTAATGCACAATGTTGTTCTTTAGGAATGATATCTATAAACCGTGAAGATAAAATACAATTCATTAAGAATGACTTGAGTAAGGAGTCTTTAAATAACCTTCTATTGACTCTTGAGAAGTATCCTAGTGGAGATGTGCATCATACAATTCATGATTTATGGTCGTTATTTTATAAAGAACATGATTGACTTAGTCTTGGGAATCTGACTAAAAAAAACCCTGTTTGCTAATTTTTTTAAAAACTAGATGGGAAGCCTATCTCCGACCCATATAGGTGGTATGATTGTCTTTCTAATTTCTCATCTATAAAACCCTTTTTTTCTTCCTTTCATTTCTACTCAACCCATACATTCAACAAATACCGAAGTATGTAAAAATGGCAAGTTCCTCAGGTCATCACAAAAGAAATATTTGTGTTTTTGGTGGATTTAGTCCTGGGAATGAAAAGGAGTTTTTAGAGTCAGCAAATGATCTTGGTCAAGTGCTAGCTGAGAGAAAGATTCATTTAGTGTATGAGGGAGGCAGTCTTGGGTTAATGAGAGGTGTGTTAATAGCTGTATTTCTAGAAGGTAGTCAAGTTTTAGGGGTCGTCCTCGAAGCTTTAGCACAAGGGGACATCATTTGAAAAACAATTGGGAAGGAACTTCAAGTCTCTATAATGTCAGCTCAAATGAATGCAATGTTTAACCATGTTGATGCCTTTATTGCTTTACCAGGTGGTCTAGGCACATTGGAAGAAATCTTTCATATTTCCTCTTAGGCCCAACTACATATTCACCATAAACTCATAGGTTTGTTAAATGTTAATGGCTATTATGATAAGTTATTGTCTTTTCTTGATCATGCTGTAAAACAAGAATTTCTAATATCTTCTACACGACAAATCATAATCTTTGCTGCTACTGCTGAATAATTGATTGACCAACTTCAATCTTTCATTCTTGTAATTGATCCTTCCATGAGTCGTATAAATTGGTCAACTAAGGAAAGTTGTAAAAAGCTTAGATTGGATTTGAGCCTTCATTTGTGAATCTTTGTGTCTTTTGGTTTTATTATTATGTTTTGTTGTTTCTTATATTTGTTTAAGGTTTGTCAGTGTTCATTATTTCAGGTGATATCTTCTATACTCTATCTTTCTACCTTTAAACATTGAAGACACTATCTCGTTTTAGTTGGGGGGAGAGGGTAGTAGCTAAAAAAAAACTATGTTTTCTATTTTATAAAGCATGTGCAATATTGCTGTTATTATGATGGCAGAGTAAGGTGAACTTTTTATAACTCTTGAGATGTATCTTAGTAATCATTCGTAATAAAGTCTATTATAATACTTTTTGAAATACTCAGATTTACAAACTCTCACATTGTTATCACTTAATTCTTCTCATATACTTATTTAACATGTATTCTTAAACTTGAATTTACACATACACACACACTTTAAGTATATGATTGTGAGTTACATATTGTATTATTATATTATTTGTGTTCTTTTATTAAAGGTAATAACTAAGAGAAAGTGATATTATATAATTAAAAAAATATAAAAAATAAAAAAGAGAAAAATGAAAAAAATAAAATGAGGATAATAAAAATGTAGATAAATTCGGTTTTGTAGCCTCCCTAACCTAAGCAATTAAGCCCAAAAGGGTGTTTTAACACTTAATACTCTAAAGTCAACTAACTTAGGAGCTATTGACCTAACGCTTGTTATATGGGTTGAGGAGAAAAGTTTAAGGGAATCAAACATTGCACTATCTATATATTAGTATCTGCAACCTGAGTTACTAAGCTGGTAAGGGTGTCTTAACACCTAGTGCCTTAAGATCGACTAATGTAGGAGTCATTAGCTGAAAGCTCTTTACATGGGTTAAAGATACATGATGTTTTAAATTATATATATATATATATTAAAAAAACAACAAGAAAAAGAAGACAAAAATAATAATCCTAACCTAAGAAAGTTAACCTTAAACATTAGAACAAAAATTTTATTTTCTTCCAAGAAAAGCCCCATAATTATGTGTTGATACATTGAGCATTAAAAAAAGTTTTATGAATATCTTATTAAGAGGTATTGAATAGGTATATAGATTTAATAAGAGTTAGTTTATTTGGATAGATTAATTAATGGAAGTTAAATGATGACTACCTTATTTTGTGGAATTTGCAAAGTATTTTTTAATTTTAACACTTTGATTACTAGGAATTAGTAATAAGCTAGTTGGGGTGTGTTATTGATACTTAAAAGTGTATTTTTATTAAGGTTTTATATCATCATTTTGCACTTGAAGTATCAATAACTTCTTAACTAAAGTATGTTTTATAAATAATATATCTAATAATATAAGATACCTTTAATTTATAGTAAATGTTCATTTTAAATATAGGCCTATCACATAATGTTTATTTTAAATACAAACCTATCACATAAATGAAAGGATTGATTGATAAATTTAAGAACTAAAATTGAAAGGATAAAGAGATAACCAAACTTAGAAAAGAGATGTCGGTGTAGTCCAAACCAAAACACTGTTTAGTAATTAGATCATATCTAGAGCTATAGATCTCAGATTTAGGTCTACTTTATATGGATGGAAAGGTAAGATATAGGCCTACAACTTTTATATGGAGACCAAATCTTAAAATATTATTTTCAAGTTCAAATTGAATCAACAACAAAGAAATCCAAATTTGTCCTCCAACCTGAGCACTGTTTAGTATTTTGGCCATATCTAGAGTTCTAGAAACTGAAATGATCTGAATTTGTCCTCCAACCTGAGCACTGGTTTTAATTTTGACATTATCAATGAAGTTTTGGGTAGACAAAAGAAGATAAAGGGTTGTCACCAAGTCAAACGTTGGTCACCTACTCATCAATTAATCATCAAATCAGTAGTTTTCAATTTTGGCCTATAAAAGGAGGCCTTTGCCATGCATTTAGGCATCTTGGTGTCCAGATCAAGATCATGCTCTTGCTTTCTCTCTTATATTTGTTTGTATTGCTTATGCTTTGCTTTCATTCATATCAAGTTTATGCCTTTCATTTCCTTTCCTTTACTTAGTTAACTTTTATCCTATTTATGTTCTTATTTTGTTTATCTATTTTTCTTTCTTTCATTATGTCTAACTAAGTTTATTATGTCAAGGTAAAAAGATTACACTAATGGTGTAAGAATAAGTATAATATAAACTTAATATGGACTTTAATGTTTGATACTAACATGTTTTATATTTATTATCTTGTTCACTCTTTAATATTTTACTTGTTAAATTACTAATCTTGATTTATGTTGTATAACAATTGGTACACCAAATGCTTGACACTTTATAGCTCATACTGTATGGTATAACCGACACATGAGCTATGAAAGGAACTTGATTTGTTGTTAATATAAGTTATAATCATGAATGCTTGATGAAATTTGGAAGTATTAGCATTAATCAAATAAGATGACTAATGTAATCATGTTAGCAATTTATAATCTGATTGGAACCTCCTTTGTGTGTGGCTTCCAATTGAATAATAAGAGTTTATACTAGTTTGACATACCATTAGTGGATCCTGTAACCTTGACATTGTTTGTTATTGTTGTTTAATCCTTACTTTAATTTTCCATCTCAAAGTTCTCATCAATTTTTCTTCTTCTTCTTCTTTATTGTTATTGTTACTACTACTACTACTACTAGTGTTATTATTGTTATTGTTACTATTGTTTTTATTTATAATTGTTCTTTATAATTTGTACAACTAGCCTTTCTATGGTTCGACTCCAGTCTTGCCGGGTTATTTATTACTTCGACACTCCTGCACTTGGAAGAAAACAACAATATTTTAGTCGTGTCAAAAGTACATATTTTTCTTGCAGTTGCTGGAACTCAAGTTATTGATGTTGTAGTTGAGCTGACAAGTCATCTTTTTCTTGTTTTATGATAGCCAAAGTTATTTCTTGAATGACTAGATTAAATGCTAACTTTCTTTTTTTAGCCCTTAACTTTTCCACTTCAGCATTCAAACTTAGGTTATAAGATTCTTATTGGGCATAGACTTCTTCGTGTATGTCTTCAACAGACTGAATCAAAGACTTGGATGACCCTTCAAAAGGAGGAACGTTTTATCCTTTTCCTTTCTTCTTTTGCCATATTGGATATCCTTTAGTTGTTTTTCCTTCTACTCTCTTAGCAGAAGTAACCCTACCAGGATGTTTCCATGCCTTTTTCACAGACTCTAATAATTTCTTCGAGATCTTGAAATCTTTAAAAATTGTTGCCAGTTCGGTAATCCTTGGAATAAACTACTCAAATCCAAACTGTCATAAAACCATGTTGGGATAATAACTAATATAGCAGTGGGCTCCTATCAATAGGACCTATGGGTACTCACCACAGTATGTTAGATAAGATTTGAAGTAAGAATATCGACTCTTCTAATGAAATTGAGATTTGCTTAGACTAAGAAATGTTGATTCCCATATAGTTCTTCCTATTTCATGCAAATGTTTTTCAACAAAATTCTCCAGCTTAGAATAAAGATTCCATGGGGTACCAACCAAACTTGAAATCTTCCTCTTAATCATATGACTCACACTCTAAACAAACAACAGCTACAAGCAACATCTTAAATGATCCTTTCTGGCTTTTCTACGATAATTCAAGGATGAGAGTGTTTCTACCAATATTGCTATAGAATGATTAATTTGAAGGGTCACCATATTTTTAAATACATTAACAGCCTCAAAATCGATCATTCCCTTGGCAGATGGGAAAAGAACTAAACTATATATACCCAAGGCCAAAATTTTAAATCGAATTTCATTACTTTCATCATGTAATCTCCTCTTAAATATGGTTGCTAGTTCATTAAAAAACCAACCCTAGCTATTTCCTCATTTAGTTGCATGTGATTTTGCTAGTTGACAATCTATCTAGGTAATCCAAGCAAAGTTAGAAAATGTATGCTCTATAGGTGTGTAAAAGTACACCTTTTTTAACTTGGAACAATTTAGTAGGGATTCACACTCCTAGATAGTAAGAGTCATATCTACAGTATCAAAAGTGAAGCACCAATGTTCTGGATCCCAAAAACCTATCATGGCCTGAAAACAAGTATATTGGACCCTAATTTTCAGTAAATGTGACAAATCTCTATACTGTTTCTGAAAATCGATTTGATCATGAACAAATAACCTTTCCTAACAATTTAGCAGTTGTCCTCTACCAATTGGTCTATCATCTAATTTAACGTGTGCTGGTAATTGAGGCTCAAATTTTGTTGGCAGACAGTCCCCTTCATCATGTTGGCTCAGTTCTTATCTGGTAAAAAATTCCTTAATAGTGTTGGTTTTTTCTATCTCACAGTTCCTAAAAGGATTGGTGGAGATATAATGAGAATATGGAATGCATATATAAATGTATGTTAATGCATTGACATTTATTTGTGTCTTAAATGGTATATCCTACTTGATAGGATTTAACTCATAAGATTTGGCTCAGTTTAGTCTATCCTTAAAGAAATTATTTGGTTCTTAGATTGCTCAAATTACTCGTGAAGTAATCGGCCTCTTAATCTTATACAACATGAGTATGGGAAAAAATTCCACAATACACTTTGCATAGGGTGAGCTACAATCCAAGCGAAAGTCCAAATGAGTATTAGTGAACATAAGCCACACTTGCCACTTGAATCTTTCTTTTCTAATCTTAAAAAGGATAAGCTCAGGTCCAGAGCTTTTATGAGTTCATCGTGAAGTGTGTGAATACACAAATAAATAATATGCATGCGTGTGACAATATGAAAAATTGAAAAGAATTATAGTAATAAATAATAAAAATAAAATAAATATAAAAAATAAATAGCAATAAGAAAAAGCATATGAAAAGAAAACACAAACAGGTGGTTTAACCCTAAGTCCCCTGTGGAGTCACCACTATGTCGCTACACAACGTCGGGTGATGACTCCACTCTTTTTTGTTTATTTAACAAAAAGAATAAGGTTTTTTTTCTCAATTAGGAGAAATAAAGATTTTATTGGAGTCGCCATCTAGTAATTTATGGGAACTAGAAATTCAAAATTAGACACTAGTCCTAGAGATTCAGGTACTGGGTTAGTTATGATTAAGGGAAGGTAGACACCACCCTCAAAACATCCTTTCAGAGAAAGGTTACCTTTACTTGTGTGTTTTTTATTTGATTCAAATGTTATTATATTTTGAGCTTATTTGTAAATTTTTTAAGATGGTTAATGTCTGTTCCTAAAATAGGACACGCGTTAAAAATGACATTAGTCCCTAAAACTAGGAGACTTTATCTAAAATATCGATATTTATCCCTAAAAAGGAGAGTTACGTCTTATTTACCAAAAAAAAATAATGGACATAATCAATATTTAGTATTTAAATTTTTGACATCGATCCTTTTCTGTAAATAAAAGAGACGTGTCAACAAATAATATTTATTTTGTAAAATAAAAATTATTTTGACATCGTTGAGAAATTGATATATTTATACTTAAGAATCAGGTTTTAAACCCACGATGACATGATAAAATGGGTGTTGGACTCACATCATTATTTCTTTTATATTTATTTTTGGTTTTTTTTGTTTTTTTACATGAAAAAAAATTACAAGTATTTATATATAAAATATCAAAAATACCATAAAAAATTACCTGAGTGCCATTGTATAGGTAAAAAACTGAAATACCTTTGGATTTCTCAAAAATTTATGAAAATACCACTAGCAGTGCGTGTGCCTCGCGCACGATTACTATTGGAGGCGATGAAATTTCCCGGCGAGATTCCAACCAACAGATGATTAATTCTGGTAGATCTGTTGGAGAGGATTATGATGATGGTGGTTTCAACTTCTGTTGATGGCTGATGAGGGATAATCATCAATTTGAAGCTATTGGTGGTTATGATAGTCGCGACCTTTTTTAGGCTAGATGAGGCGTTGACAACACGTAAATCTCCCATGGTTTTGCTTCATAGGGGGCTATTCACCTTTCTGTGGTGGTTTGGCAGCTTAAAACAGTCGAAAATAGGAGATCCAATGAGAGAGAGAGAATCTCCAGCGAGAGGAGAGAAAAACTCCAAGATGTTGCTATAGTGTGAATGTGAGCATGGTGCACCGGTGCCTCTAAAGACTATGAACCGTACCAGTGCCTCTGAAGACTGTGAACCATTGGATCGCGGATGAACTAATCATGTGGCTGTGATTGGCTTGATCTACAAGTTGATCGGACGGTCTGGATGGACTGAGTTGTGATCTGGTATGGCACAATGCACCGAGTGTTTGGTACACTAGATAATGTGGCGCAACAAAATCGAAGAGAAGATTCTTTTAAGGGCTGAAATGGATTTGAGTTTTAATTTAGTGTAGTAAGCCCTATTATATCGTATTAAATCAAAGGCCCAGATTTAAATACTATTTAATCTAATGATTAGGATATTTTTAGCATTTTTTAAATTGTTTTTTAAAGAAATCAATATCTTACTTGCATGAAGAAAAAGTAGGAAAAAAACATGAATAGTATCAAATAATAACATAAATAGTACATAACATTCTTTCTTAGAGTTTCTCTTTTATTTTCTCTTATATATATATATATATNTAGCCAATAAAGAGGGAACAGAAAATCACGTGGTGTGCAAAATTTCAATATTATAGCTACACCGCCTACCATCGGCAAAAATCTTCTGTTTACTGTGATAAAATTTTCAAGGTTACAACTACATCGTCTACCATCAGCAAAAATCCTTCGCCTATTGTGACAAAATTGTATTATTTTTTTGTTTTATTATATATAATAATAATATTTATTTATAAGGGTAAAATTAAAAACTCAAATCAGTATTAGAAAAAGCTTCTCAACTGCTAAAAATCAATTTCAATTACCGAAAAAATCTTTATATGGGTATCAACTCGGTGGACCAGGTGTTTTGATCAAAAATAGCTTGAAACTTATTTTTTATCCTGGTCAACATGGTGGGACCCATCTTGACCTGGTGAACTCGGTTTTGACAAAAAATAATGGTTTTGACCCAAAATAGCCTGAAACTTATTTTTCATCGTGGTCAACATGGTAGGACCTATATTGACTTGGTGGACTCGGTTTTGACCCGAAACGGTCCAAAAATCATTTTTCATCCCGGTCAAAATGGTGGGACATATATTGACTTGGTGGACTCGGTTTTAACCCGAAATGGTCTGAAACTCATTTTTTATCTCATATTGACCTGGTTGACTCGGTTTTGATCGAAAGACGTGGCTGACTCGAGAAAATGTTTTTTAAACTTTTTTTATTTTTTATTTTTTTGTTATGAATAATAAAATAAAACAACATTTGAGAAAATCTTAGCAAATCCAAAATTGGGTTACAACAATGCCCATAAAGGCTTTAATTTTTTCAACCAAAAAGCAAAATAATTATTTAACTTTATGTGAAAAAACAACATTGGCCGCATTCCAAAACTTTAAAGCTTGGAAAATCCATTATGCAAGTATACAATGGACTATGCCTTAGTCCATAATACACTTGCATATGGTTGCCAGTCCACACTTGGGTCTAGCAACTATGCTAGATCTAGGCCTGGGTCTAGCACTTAACATGGTTGTCAGACCCAAGATCGTTAGGAATTATATTGTTGTTAAACTCAAATATTTTAAGTTGGGTGTATTTGTTAAACCTAAGTAGGTTGGATTTGACAACCCATGTTAGACCCTAAAAAAAAATAAACTAATAGAAGACAATTATGCACTTTAATTGTTATGAAAAAGAAAAAAAATATGCAAACAATTGATTATCAATGACAATTCAACTATGATATATTTACACCCGTTGTACCACATAGAAGAGGGTATATTGATGCATCTAGTTATACAACACATTGCTAGATTAGCTGCTAAGAAGTGTTTTATGCGTCTCTTTAATAGCTTGGGCACTGGTTACTTGTTTGACATGAAATCCAAATCAATAGCTTTTTGATTAAAAAACTAAAAAATATATCATGAAAAATACTAAAACATTCTCATGATCCTCTTAAGTGCATAACATACCCATATAAATTTTATTATCATAATCCACACTAATTTTTATCTAAAACTACAATAAAATCACCAGGCTATTTAACTTTTTTTATAATGTGCACGAGCTTCAAGGTTCATCACTTCTCATCCTCTCACGAAGCCAAATGTGAGGGATAATAAGCTACTTGATTTATGGTTTAAAATATGTTCATAATGGCATATTGAGAGTTATATTTATAGTTTTGTAAAATAAATTGAATAAATTTTTTAGTTTCAAGTAAGTAGTTTTTTTATCTATTTTATTTTTTTTTCATTTTTTCTTAAGAAATAGAAAAGAGAAAAAATAAGTAAATAATATAAAAAATTTAATGAGAAAAGAATATTTTTTTTAGAACAGAGTATTGTTAAATTAAGCAGTGTCAACATTGGTTAAAAAGTTATTAATTAATTTTTGAAACTAAAGATACTAATTTATAATTTCCCCACCAATAATGCATATGTGATCCAACACCACAATGCATATGTGATACAACACCACACCATCCTCGCTTAATAGGGTGACTTGAAATATTTTAAATTTAAAATGTATTGATATAATAAAACTTGATTGATTTGTTTAAGTTTTTAGTAATTTGATTAACTAGATGAAATTTAATCAAGTTAATATTAAAAAAATTAAAAAAATAAATAAACTAAATTATTTTAATAAAAACAGTTATTATCTAATAACTTACCTTTTTATATTAGTTCCTGGATCATGCCATACCTATCAATCCATTTGGCGATGCTACAGCTAGATTTGAGCCATTTTGATTGGAAATAAACCAACCTAATTACAAGACAAGAGAGTTCTTTTTATCATTAGATCGGGGGATTTGCTAAAAATTTGTTGCATAAAGAGTTTTGTTATTTTGCTAGAGTGTGTGGATAAATTATTATAAAAATATTTATAAAATATTAGTTATTGGGATATATTTTTTATTTTATTTTTTAATTTTATATCTCAATAATAGATTATTTTAGGAATTATGCTCTATATATTTTTTAGATTTCCTTTATGTTATGTTATATTTTAGTTTAATAGATTTAATTTTATTTTTCTCGATTTTAAAATTTAAAATTAGATTTGTTGGAAGTTTAGTCTCATAATTGTTTTTATTTATTTTTTATGTATTTATTTAAATTTCATTATCTAAATTACAAGTTTAATATTTTGACTCGGGTCTTTTTTTATATATTTTTTTAATTTCATCATTTAACATTGCATTAGTTGGAAATTAAATTATTTATTTTTTATAAGATTATCTTAATCTCATAAATAAAGTTAATGGAATTGAGTTTATTTATTTTTCATATAATTTTGTAATAAAATATCTTTAATTGGGCTTTGTAATTGTTTTTTTATTTATTTTTTTGGGTTATTTTAATTTCATGACTAGAATCGTATAAGGTTATCCTGAATTGACTTTATTTTTTTAATTTTTTTTAGATTTTATAATTTTTTTTTTATTTTTCATAAGGTTGTTTTGATTTTATGATCCAAGTCAAAAGTTTAGGAGGTTAATGTAGGTTAACTTGGTTAATTGTTTTTTGATATTTTTTAATTGATTTTTTTTTGAATTTCACCCTTCAACAACTCAATTTTTCTTTTTATTATTATTTTTTTTAATTTTATCTTTTGATATTAGGTTGTTTGAAAATTGAGTTTTATATTTTTTTTTTCAATTTAATGAAGTTACCTTGTCTGATAGATTTTTTTTATTTCAACCTTTAAAATTGGATATGTTGGAAATGTAGCTTCATAATATTTTTTTATTTTTTTTTTGTAAAGTTTTCTTGGTTTTATAACTTATGTTGTAAATTTAACATGTTAGTTTAGGTTGACTTTATTTTTTTTAGTTGATTCTTTCATCAATTTTATTTTTTAATATTGAGTTAGTTGGAAATTATGATTTATAATTTTTTTATTTTGTATAATGTCATCTTGATTTTCTCATGATCTAGATTGTAGGTTTGACAAGTTAACTCGGATTAACTTGAATTTTTATCTTTTTTTTAGTATTTTTTAATATTAATCATTAGATATTAGATTTATTAAGAATTTACTTTTATATTTTTTTACATAGTTATTATAATTTCATGACTCGCATTATAAATTTGATAGATTAATTCAAATCAATTTAATATAATTTTATCTTAATATTTTTTAAAAAATATAATCTATATCATCCTATTATATTTTGAGTTTATAATTGGATTTTCTCGTTAAAAAACACGTTTGAAAACACGCACGTACAGAGACAGATAGAGCAGTAACATGGTAATAATGTTCAAAGGGATCGGATCCATTGATTAATGGCTAATTAATTAATTAATGGAATACTAGAAACCAAAGACCAAAGACAACACCATAGAAGAGGAAGGAATAAACAAAGGAAAGTAGTGTTAGCTTGAAGTCACTTCCCGGGAAAATTGTAATTATAAGACGTCCTCCAAAATTAAATAAAACGAGGGCATCTCGTCTGGTTGCCACCATAGTGGAGAGTCGGGGCCCTATGTATCTCTTTATTTTTTTTTATTTTATTTAGCTATTCTTAAAATAATATTAAGAACATACTCTCAGTATATATTCTCTCTACATCGATTTAACTAATAAATTAAAAAATAAATCTTTGAATAATCCAAAATTAAAAGGTCAGAAAAGATAAATGCCTCTCTGGGTCAAACCACGTATAAGTCCACAATTTTCTCTTAATATCTGCTAAGACAACAAGAGAAATACTAATTATATATAATCTCATATATCTCTCCTTTTAATTATTATTTTTTTAATTTCTCCTTCCTATTTCTCTCTCTTTATTATCTCTTTATCATTCGTTAATCAATTTATTATTATGGTACTCATACGCAATCGTCAAATTAAAACAAGACATGTGGCTCAATTTCACTCGCTAAACAGAGCGTAAGAAATCAAAGTAAAACACAAAGATCCCTCCTCACCTTCCTCTTCCTCTTCTCCTCTACGAGTCAAAAAAGAAACAGGTACATGATACTGTAGTATTATTCTCCTTCCTCCAGTCAAAGCGTAGCTGCGTCGCTTCCCTTTCTTTTCCGGCCGGCACATATAAACCACAACGCCAAATCTCACCGTCAGCTTCTCTAGATCTGCACCTCACAAATTCCAGGCCCATCTCCTCTCACTCGGTAGTTCAAGATCCAAAAATCTCTCTTTTAGTTTGGTTTTGAAAAGAAAAAATGGATTCTGAGCAAAGGCGGAAGAGAAAGCAGCAGGGAAGAATATATAGACCAGCATGTGCCAAGTTGTTATTAGTAAGGTCTTTAACGGTATGCTTATCTTTCTTAGTATTTCTTTTGTTCATTTCGTCGGATCGTTTACCTATCCGTAGGGACGGGTCGTTTCGTCCAGTTCTGAGGACTTCCACTATGTCCCTCTTGCCTGCTTTTCTAACCGGTGGTGGTGGTGGTGGTGGTGTATCCCAGTATCAAAATTTAGTAGTAGAAGGCAGGGTGTTGTTGCCTGACCACTTAGTGTTAATCGTTTCCAGTAAATTAACTCCACCAACTAATAATTTAGACTGTGTTTACTACGACAATATGCTTGAACGAGTTGTGTTAAAGCCTGTTATATCTGTTGATGGATATCATCACCAGTTTAAGTCCATTGTGAGGTGCCACCTTCCGCCTCTTAATTTTTCTGCTTCAGTTAATTTGCGAGGTCGAGGGCGGAGTGGCGATGTTGTGGTGGAAAGACGTGAATGGTTGTTGGGGCTTAATCAGAGTGTGGTTCCTTCCTGGGACAAGGTGGTTTATGAGGCTGTTTTGGATTCGAGTGTTTACACTAGTAATGTGGTTGTGTTTGCTAAAGGATTGAATCTTCGGCCGCATAGAGAAGCCGATGCTAGGAAATTCAGGTGCCACTTCAGTTTGAATGATTTTGATCAAGGATTTTTTGTGTTCAATACTCGAGCAATTGCAGCTGCTCAAGAAGTTTTTCGGTGTTTGTTGCCTCCTAGTATTATAAACAATCTAGATAAGGCTAAGGACATAAGAGTTAGTGTTAGCCGTGTTGATTACAATGTTGAAGGTGCACATGAAGCTCCTCTGCCTTCGGTCGCCAAAGTTCAAATTATCAACTCCCATGAGCACAAGGGTAACACTGGGAAGTATGAGCTTTGTGCTTGCACCATGCTGTGGAACCAGGCCTCTTTCCTTCGGGAGTGGATTATCTATCACGCCTGGCTTGGAATCGAGCGATGGTTCATATACGACAATAATAGCGATGATGAGGTTCAAGAAGTTATTGATGAGCTTAATTTGCACAAGCACAATATCACCAGGCATGCTTGGCCATGGGTTAAGACACAAGAGGCAGGCTTTTCGCACTGTGCTTTGAGAGCAAAACATGAATGCAAGTGGCTTGGATTCTTTGATGTTGATGAGTTTTTCTACTTCCCACATGGACGGGGACGATATAAACCTGGAACAAATTCACTACGAACCCTCGTCATGAAATACTCAGATTCACCAAAACTTGCAGAGCTAAGAACGGTTTGCCACAGCTATGGGCCATCTGGATTGACATCACCTCCATCACAGGGTGTAACTGTAGGTTATACTTGTCGGCTTGAGGCTCCGGAGAGACACAAATCCGTTGTGCGCCCAGAGCTCCTTCATACAACTCTTCTTAATGCGGTGCATCATTTTAAACTACGGGATGGATACAAATACCTGAACGTGCGAGAGAGCAAGGTTTTAGTGAACCACTACAAATACCAGGTGTGGGATTCCTTTAAAGCCAAGTTCTTTAGAAGAGTTTCGACCTATGTCACTAACTGGCAAGAGGACAACAATAAGGGATCAAAGGATAGAGCGCCAGGTCTAGGGACAGCGGCCATTGAACCTCCCGATTGGCGGCTTCGGTTCTGTGAGGTTTGGGACACTGGCCTCAAGCATTTTGTTATGGCCAATCTTGCCGATTCGACGTCTGGGTTCCTTCCCTGGGAAAGGAGGACCCTCGCGTAACGGATTCGCATTTCGATGTGCAAATTACAGCTAGGCACCCATTTATAACAACAGAGCAATCACACAAGCAGCATTCTTTATTTGTTTTATTTTGCAATTTTTTTATCCTGATTTTTTTATACCACAATCGAACAAATTTATATTTCTCGACAATTAGCAGATGTTAGATGTTACTATAAAAATGCAAATTACACGGTTGGAAAGTTATCTAAAATGAGAAGCTTGAGATCATATCACGTTATCTATAATTAAAATTAAATAATTTATAATTAAAATTGAGATATAATTTTGAAAAAATAAAATAAATATGATAAAAGTATAACATAATAGAAACAAGTATCAAGACATTAATATTTTTGGAATGAAGTAGAAAGATATTATAAAGTTAGTTAATCTTTCATCAATCAAATTTAGTTCTTTCAAGAACTAAAAAAATACAAGAATCATTCTTATATGTTAAAACTAAAAAATTTAAAAGTAATATTTATCAATTACCGTTGATATTTTAGTTACATAAATTTAAATAGTTCTTGAAAAATTAATCATAATGGGTTTACCATTATAAGTTTAACTGACTCACATACAAAACTGGTTCAAAAACCCTAGCTGAAAAGCCATAACTTTATCAAAATAAGCCTTGAATTCTAGCTCAAAACAAAGTTTTAATAAGCTCGTATATGAAAGAAAATATTAAAAACAACTAATCTGTCATTAAATAGCATTAGCTTTTTTTTTCTTTATGTAGCTAGGATGAATAAGAAATTCTTATAAAAAAAGAATTTTAGAACATTAATGAATCATTGCCACTCTTAAAAATTATGTTTTAGCTCATTAAAAATTCTCGTGGAACTAGAAAATTCTCAAAACAAGCTGTCACATCCTTTTAAAAAAAGGATCCTTACCAAATAGAAAATCCACAAGTCAAAAAAAAAATAACAAAATTCATATAACATATTCAGACCTATATCGCAAGTCCTTCTTAAACTCCGTTTTACCTAAAATTTACTCTAACATAGAAAAATACCTCTAAAATCTTCTGATAAAGTTTCAGCTCAATCTAATAGTTGGATTTAGAGTTATGCTCAATAGCATAAAACTGGATGGTAAAAAATTTTACGCCAAAATCCAAATCTGACGTTGCTTAAATTGTATCAAAAGACTAAATTGTATCATTCCATCCCTCTTCAAGAAGATTCACCTTTGAATCTTGAATAGAATTAGTAACTACTTTATGAGCCTTTTGTTTAAGCCTTTAAAATTCCCTTATTGTCAACATTTTTCTCCAACAACATTGTATAGAAGTAGTAACTGACAAGAATTTCAAATATACACATGGCACTAACCACTTGTATATATACTTTTGAATAATAACAACAACAACTCTCATTTGTCTTTCATTTTCTTAGCGTTGTACCTCCTTTTCCCATGAATCTTGAAGATTATAGAATAATCTTATACACCTATCAACTTCTTGTTCTAAAATTGTCAAACCATGGCTTTGTTTTTCATATCCTTAAGCTATAATCCTCCTTCATTCCCTCTCCCTTGTTAAATGCATGACATAAATACAAAAAAAGAAAAGAAGACGAAGTCACAACAAGAATAGAGTTTATAACAGGAAGAACAATGATTTAGACTTGAAGTTATAAATATAACTTTTGTTTGGACTAGAATGGATCAAAAACAAACAAATGTGAAGGTGATGAAAATGATAGCCAAATATTTCAAATATGATGATAATATACTAGTAGAAATAAAATCAATAAAAACAAAATAAGTTTTGAAGATAACACAAAACAAACCCATTATAGTAAGACAAAACCCAATTCTAGAACCTAAAGAAAATGATATTCAAATTATCTCAAATTTAATATATAGTATTTTGATACCAGAAAACAACAAATCTCAGTTTATAGGTCGTTCTATTATGTCTAGGTACCTAAACTCCTTGAATGATCAATTTGCTACATAAGTGAACATTTAATTAAAACCTCAAGAAATCGATATCCAAGTAAGCCCTAATTTAATATATGATACAATATCACCCCCAATACATAAAATATGAATTTTTAATTGATTTTAAGGTAGTTTGCTTATGGTTTACTAAGAGTAATATTTTTATGGCAGAATTGAACCTCGAATTAAAACCTCAATCAAATGATATCAAAATAAGGTTAACTTTTATATATCTTATGATATCACCCCTAATAGACAAAATATGAAGTTGCAATTGATTTTGAGGTTATTTGCTTATAGTTCACTGAAACGACTAAATTTTTTTTGTCTTCTCCCAGGTGTAGGAGTGTCAAATAAATAAATAACCCAGCAAGATCGGGGTTGAACCACAAGGAGGTTAATTATATAAATTATAAATAATAATAATACAACAATAACAACAACAATAATAATAATAGTAGTAGTAGTAGTAGTAGTATAAAGAATAAGTTGATGAGAACTTTGAGATGAAAGATAAATGCAAGGATCAAACAATGTTAAAAATAAATGTCAAGATTAGAGGATCTACTAATGGTATTTCAAACAACTATAGTACAAACTCTTATTAGTCAACTGGAAACCACATACAAAGGAGGTTCCAATCAGATTATAAATGGTTAACATGATTACATTAGTTATCTTATTCGAATTATTCTAATATTTGTAAATATTGTCAAGTATTCATGATTATAACTTATGTTAACAACAAATCAAGTTTCTTTCATAGCACAAGTGTTGGTTACACCATACGATTGAGTTATAAAAGTGCCAAGTATTTGTTGTACCAAGTGTTATACAATATAAATCTAGATTAAACATTTAACAAGTAAAGTATTAAGAGTAAATAAAATAACAAATACAAAACATGTTAGTATCAAACATTAAAGTTCATGTTAAGTTTACACTATATTTATTCTTATACTATTAGTGTAGCCTTTTCACCTTAACATAATAAACTTGGCTAAATATAATGAAAGAGAGAAATATAAATAAATAAGATAAGAACATAAATAAGATAAAAATTAACAAAATAAAAGAAATGAAATGAAAGGCATAAATAAGATATTAATGAAAGTAAAACTTAATCATTACAATAAAGAGAGACCAAGAGCATAATCTTGATATGAAAATCAAGATGCCTAAATGCATGGTAAATGCCTCCTTTTATATGCTAAAATTAAGAACTATTGATTTGATAACTAATTGATGAGTGGGTGGCCAACTCTTAACTTGGTAACAATCCTTATCTTTTTATCTGTCAAAAAGTCATTGATAACGTCATAATTTAAACTAACCTTTCTCATGAAAGTTCTAGAAAATTATCTCAGCTTTCTAAAAAAAAATTGAGGTTATTTGGACCTCTAGAACTCGAGATATAGGCTGAATACTGAATAATGTTTAAGCTGCATGACAGATTTGGACTTCTATGTTATTGCTATGATTTAAACTTTCAAACTGCATAACTGAGTCTTGCTTTTGGCATGAAGATTTTCGACCTATGTCTTAGCTTTTCATCTATTTAAAGTAGACGTAAATCCAAGTTCTACAGCTTTAGTTATGATCCAATTATCAAATAGTATTCCAAACCAGCATCTCTTTTCTAAGCTTCACCATTTTTTTGTCCTTTCAATTTTAGTACTTCTACTCATCAATCAATCTTTGCATTTATGTGATAAGTCTGCATTTAGGATGAATATTTACTATAAATTAAAGTTATCTTACGGTATCAGACTTGTTATTATAAAACATACTTTAGTTAAGGAGTTATTGATATTTCAAGTGCAAAATGATGATATAAAACCTTGATAAAAATACACTTTTAAGTACTAATCATTCACTAAGAGTTGTGTTTTTATTGCAAAATTAAACCTTGAATTAAAATCTCAAGAAAACGATATCAGAATAAGCTCAAATTTTATATATGATACAATCTCAACCCCAATAGACAAAATATGAAATTTCAATTAATTCTAAGATGGTTTGCTTATGGTTCACTAAGAGTTGTTTTTCTGTAGCAAAATTGAATCATCCTTCAAATTTCATCTAATCTCTCTCTATATATGTGTGTGTGTGTGTGTTTGATATAATTAGAGACAATAACAAGATGAATTATAATTTATTTATTTTTAGTTTAGATGACGCAAACACAAAAATTGATGCAAACCTCATAAATCCATATAGTGTAAAATACCTTTGAAATCTACTGGCAAAGTTGCAACTTGATCCAATGGTTGAATTTAGAGTTATATTTAATAGCATAAAACTGGACAATAGAAAATTTTACGTCAAAATCCAAATCTAACCTTGTTTTAATTGTATCATAAGGCTAAACCATATCAATAATGTTTTTCTTTAGCTTTCCCTTTTAATAACAATAGTATAAAAACATTGTTAGCAAAATAATAGCTCGAAACTATGGCCAAGTTCTTGCTAATTTGTCCTACCAATCATGTTCTTATGACAGCATGTAGTTCTGCTACTTGTTGCTGTTTTGATATTTTATTTGTTTTTCATTTCAAAAATGTTTTTAAAAAAATTATTTTAGATCATTTTAATGTGTTAATATCAAAAATAATTTTTTTCAAAACATTATTTCAATATATTTTTCAAGCAAAATGTACTTTAAAAAACAATTACAATCACAATGCCAAATAACCTCTAATATTGCTTGAAAGACAAGTTTAATGCAAAAATTAATTTTTCTTATTTGTCCTAACTATATAGCAATGAAACTAGCTATTTGATTGTCTTTCTTTACGACCGGATATTGTTTCTTCTAATAATAATAAAAAGATATACAAGTTTTTAAAACTATTTTTACATAAAAAAATCATAAATATGAATTAAAAAGCTTAATCACAAATATAATTAAATAAGTTGAGAATCATGTGTAAATATATAAAATAATAATTAACAATAATTAAAAAAAAATAAAAAAATAGAACAAATGATATATTATTTGTGAGCCTAGATGTGATGACCATAAAATCAAGAAAGTTTTTTCTTTTGTCCTAAAACCTCATTTTTATGTCATTTCGAATTAAGAAAACCTCACTAACAACCTTGAAACAACTACAAACCATTTCAAAAAACCTAAAAAAAATATCCAAAAACTTAAAATCAAACTGGGTTAGATTTATTTTTTTTAAATTTAAATATGTTTTTTCATGCATTATTAAACATGACCATCAAACTTCTCCTATCATATACAACTCATTTTTTTTATCCTCTCTGTATGGTAATGAAACTAGCTATTTGATTGTCTATTCTTATAAGTCCAATATTTTTTCTTCTAATAAAAAAAAAAGATTTCAAGCTTTTAAAGGAATGTTTTATATAAAAAAGTCATGAATATAAATTAAAAAACTTAACCACACATTTAATTAAATAAGTTGAGAATCTTATATAAATACAAAAAAAAAAATCATTAATAATAATAATAAAAAAGAGCAGATGACATGTTGTTTGAGCCTAGATTTCAATAACCATTATAGTGACCAAAAAATCATAGTGTTGTTTCTTTTGCCCTAAAAACCTAACTTTTAAGTCGTTTCAAACCAAGAAAACCTCACTAATACCTTTAAAACAACTACAAAACAATCCATAAATCCCAACAAAAAAAAAATCAAAAATCTGAAATCAAATCAAATTGAATTTATTTTTCTCAGCTTAAATCTATTTTTTCAAACACTATTGAATCTAAAAAACATCACCATTAAACTTTTCTCATCATATGAAACTCATGAAAACCAAGAAAAAACTATTTTAATAGTTGAAATTTGCGTAAATAATGACATTATAAAAAAATTGATTTTTTTTTAATTTGAAGGGATCTAAATTGTATAAATTATATTATTTTTAAAGATGAAAAACCTAAGTATATTTTTATAAAAACCTTGCACGCCACTCATATTTGGTGTCTTTCTTATTTATGTCTTTTCATTTCCACCCTTGTTTAAGAAATCAAAAGCAATTGGCCTTCAATTAGTAAAATAAAAGTACGAGGACCAAAATGAAAAAAAAGGTGTATCCGCAATAATCTGAGCGGGTGAACAGTATCCAGCT
The DNA here is from genome assembly GCA_015708895.1 of Populus ilicifolia. Lineage (NCBI taxonomy): Eukaryota > Viridiplantae > Streptophyta > Magnoliopsida > Malpighiales > Salicaceae > Populus > Populus ilicifolia. The sequence continues at coordinate 43,827 of SRLM01006055.1, forward strand.
ACAGTGAAGATACCGCACCTTTTAGTGTTTTCTGTAACTATAATACAATAAGATGATAATTTGACAAATTTTGGTGCTTCCTGCTTGCTGTATCACCAACTCAGAAGTCAAGATAAATAGTATCCCTGGAAACTGTGTTCACCTATGGCATGAATTGGGTTCAAAATGCTATGCTGCCTCCTTGTTCTCGCTCCATCCTCGTTTTGCCATACCATGATTTGGTTCGATAACAATTTGTCTCCTGGTTCACAAAAGCATGCAAGACATCAGAGAACTTGTAAATGGATTCACAAATTTTAAAATTGTATTGTATAAGGAATAAAATAGATGAAACTGTAGGTTTCAACATCCATGTGTAATTTTGATGCTTGGTGCTCTGTGAAACATGTTCTTAAATGTGCATCAATTTCCCGTTAGCAACATCAACACATATTCTTCTCCATCCACATTCTCTTGTATGAAAAGCAATTTCATAAAATGCTCCTTGTCAAAGCTTTAAACGAAACATGATACATATAATTCATATGGTTACACGAACAGCTCATCCAAGAGGAAAAGAAAATATGATCTATATAATTATTACCCGACAGAATTGTTTGGCATGGGGTATAAAACTGCTACCTGGACATAACAAAACCCCACAACCCACAAGACAAGGTAGGGGTGGGGGAGAAGATAGGCCCCAGGTCATCAAAATTTACTCTCTGAGTTCACTAAAGACAATGGCATGGAACCATAATTTTCAAAAAAATAAAAGGGACAAAACACCTCTAGCTTACGTTCTCAAAGCATTAACAAAAACAGTATGACAATATCATAATGCTTAAATGCAATTCAAAAATTGAAATTACCTTGAGTAATGGACGCAACAAATTCTATGCTCATGAGAATCCAGACGTCTACATAGTTATTATCAGACTGTCTTACACTGCCTGTCATTTATTTATAACATGTTTTGCTAGAGTAGCATCCAGTTTTTCTCCGGTAAGAGCAATCCATGCCTGCAAGCGAAAGAAAATTGGAAACCTCAAATCCAGTGAAAGATGATTACAGACAAAAGTGATGTCTAACACTAATTTTGATCATTTCGCAATCCATGGGGATATGAGAAACACTGATATCAGCAGAAGAAAATAGCAAAGGACGACCAAGTAGCGCTAGAATATTGTATATGCATGTATATGTTATAACTAAAAGAAGAACAGACCTGGTCGGAAGATGTGAACCCCTTAATTGTGTCACCACCAATTATTGCAATTCCTTCATCTCTTCATTGCCTGAAAAATCATACCGACTCAGTAATTCTTTAATGTGGAAAACCTGGCAGGTAAATCAGCGCGAAAAATGTGTTGCAAGGTTCAGAATTACAATCCAAAGCAGAACAGTACTCTTCACGATATAAATATGAATTAAACATTATGTGATTTCATACAGTAAGCTGGAAGTACAAATGATGGTTCAAGAATTTCTGAGACAACGTCTTTGAAACCATGAAAATGATCCTGTCCAACAAAGCAACCATGCATTCTATGATGAGGGAAAAATTATTTGTTCACGAGTCAAAATAATATTACAGTTCCTGACCAACTACTCTTGATATGTACTAGCTCAATTCAACTCAACTAAGCCTACACACACACACAAAAACACATGACGTACGTTACCAGAATCAGCCTACCCCTCTCTATTCAGTACTGCCATGGACTCAAATTTTCATAACCAGTTGTGATTCAAGATCTGTCTTTCACTTCGGCACATGTTAATTTTTTTATCTACCTCTCCTAATTCTAAATTTAACATTTCAATTTGATCACTCTCTCTCACTGGTGCAACCAAAGGTCAACATCAGATATAACGATCCTCGGTTCACTTTTCTCTAGAGATGCCACCGCTGGCTTCCTACAATGTACTTATTTTCTTACCCAGTACTTTCTTGTGCTTCTAAATGTCTAATCTTTTTACAAAAAAAAGTTAAAAAAAACTACACTTTTAATCTTCAAGACTATTTAATCTATTCTCAATAATATCCAGACAATCCACGTAAAAGATGTAGCGACCTTTATTCAGACGAGAAAGAAAAGATCTGTTTGCAGTTTAATTCAAGCATCCAATGCAAGCTAGAATGAGCGAAAAGTCAACAAATTAATAATCAGCAAAAGTGGTGATTTGCTTTTTTAATGTGAAGCGTGTTACAGCATCTCGACAAAAGTGGAAAACAAAGTCAAATTAAACTTGCTGGGAAAAAGTGAGATAGATCACTTGTGTGTTCAAAGGTAGAAATGGCAACTCAGATATCCCAGGGTAGAGAGAAAAGGGCCAAATAGCTCTCTGCAAATAGAACCAGCAAAACAATCATCTTTTAGTACATTTTCAGCAAGCATCTTTTTCGTTTTTCTTTTTTTAAGATCATCACATGGCAAAGGATTCAAAACAACAAAGAACGCTAACAGATCATGGAAAATACTTACGAGATGCAGATTTTATAGCAGCACGGTAAAGTGATCCTTGCATCAACTTGGCAGCATCGACAAACAATGCTTCACTATCGACATATTAAGCTACCAAGCCAATTTGTAGGATACAACAGCAATCATAAATAACAACTAGAGACCTGCAGCATGTAACACCTGACAGAGATTTCCCATGCCCTAAAGTTGAGCAACAAAAACAATGATAAATAGCGAAAAACACATTACCTATTTCCCGATTCCTCCAAAAAATGTTGATGATTAACAAACAACTGACAAGGAAGCACCTAATATTCCATCTTAAAATCTGTTCAAGTACAGTAGTAGTAACGTATGAAGAAAAGGCAGTAACATAATAGCTCGGAAACTACAAAATCAGGAAGGTGGGAACATATAAACTGGCATTACACGCCTTGAGGATTTACCTAAAAAAATGAAGATAAAAATCACACACTCCAATTTGCAATCCAATTAACCATGGGAAGCAAGTGCGTAGCCCATACCACAGAGATAGATGTAGGGCGAATTGTCAGCCATACCAGACAAGTTAATATATTAGACACTGCCAATCCAAGTGTTTAACAAATCAGCACTGGATTGTGAACTGTCATTAAAATTAAAAAAAGAAAAAGAAAAAGAAGAAGACTTAGCATAATTACCTTAATAATCAACAAAAACAAAATGATTAAGGATTAAAAGATAAAACATTTCAAGTCAGAACCTAGCAATAGCAATGAGAAATTTTACCTGCTAGCATCGACACCGTGAGCTATGCCCAAAAAGGCGCGATTGGAGAGCGCGACCACGAAAGAAGCGCCTCAGACAAATATGGGCAAGCTACGTGTTACGCTATGTTTGTTTTTAGAAATTTAGTTTTCAAGAAATCAGTGTTTAAATTTTTTGTTTATTATTAAAAAAATTATCCATAAAAAATATTTTTTAGTTAAAAAATTTAGGTTAGTTTACAGAAAAATATTTTCTCGAAAAATTTAAGTAGAAAATAATTTTTAAAAATTATAAAAAATTTAGAAATATCATATTATTTGTTAATTATATCACATTTGATCCTCAAACTTTTAATTTTTATATATATTTTGTTTTGAGTATTTATTTTTTAATTTGATCTCTTAAAATGTACTTTTTATATTAACTTTGGTTCTTATTTTTATAATTATTTTTTATTGAAATTTTTTATCTATCAAATTTATCATCATTCTTTTGATTGTTCCATATTTTATTTGAAATAATTTATGAAATTTTAATTATTATTATTATTTTAATTTCTTCATCTTTTATTTTTATTTTTTAGATTTGATCTTTATTATTTTAATTATTATTTATTTTATTTGAGATAATTTGTAAAATTATATTTTTTTCAATTTCATTCTCATTCAACTTTTTAATTTGTAAGATTTATTCCTCATTATTTTAATAAACTTAAAAAAAATAAAATATTAATTAGTTATTTTTCAGTTCATTTTCTATAACAGAACCAAATATTAAAAAATATTTTTCAACTTATTTTTCATTACACTACAAACATCATAAAATAATTCACTTTTTCGGAATTCACTTACTAAAAAAAAACTACTTTCTAGCAAACAAATGAGATCTAAGTAAAAATCTAAAAGGTATAAGGCGTCATAATTTAAGGCTATGAATGTTTATTTGAAAAGTGGTTTTTAAAAAATTATTTTTAAAATTTTTTATTTTTATTTATTATTATAAAAGTTGATTAAAAAAAAATATTTTTCAGATAAAAAATTTAGCATGTTTTTCAATAAAGTATTTTCCTGAAAATTTTGAGCGGAAAATATTTTTTGAAAGTGTGAAAAATTTAGAAATGTCATATTATTTGCTAATTATATCAAATTTTATCCTCAAACTTTTGATTGATATATATATATATGTAAGAGTAATTCTAATTAAATATTAGAATAAAATCTTACATAAATTTATAATGTATGAGGCCAAAATATCTTGTTGGAGATTCCGTTAGAACCCATGTGAACCCATGTAGTGTTGTTTACCAAGATTGAGTGATGACAAGATGGAAAAGCCCATGTTTTTTGTTGAACTTTTATCTATTGTCTTCTTATCACCAATAATGGATTTGTTTATTTGTAGTAGCAGGTAATATTTGTAGAAAGAAAATCCAAAATATAGGGACTTAAAAATAAAAAAAGGGGCTCAAAAACAGGTGAGTAAAAAAGATATGGCTCTAAACAGATGAACTGAAAAAGTTGAAAAAATACTCTTTTTTTTAGTATCGCTTGATAGGTGGTAGAATACCAAAATAGTTATCTTTATTATCATTTCCAATGGAAATGGCAAGAGATATTAATCTGAATGAGCTGGATTGGGACAAGACTATTTTGGGGTCTTGGCTTTGTATAATACTTTAGACGATTTGAAGGTATTCTTCTTCAGTTCTAGTAGAGGCAATGAGGGCTGTCGTTTGAGCCTTTTTGGCTAGAAACTTTGATTAGAATGATGATCAATGATGGGGGGTTGTCTTATGTTTTTGTAACCATTTCGTAATAGTTAATTTTGAACTTTTGGATTCAGCTGCAAAAGAATCCTATAATTTGATTTTGAATTTACGAACAAGAACTGGATATCCGTTTTGTAGATTATAATCATATAACCATGAACATACCCACGACACAAAAACTTTTTTACAAAAAATGAGTAGAGAAGATAACTTTCTTTCAGAAGGAGCTAGTTGAACTGCGTCTGTTTGTACCTGGTAGGGTTTTGTAGTGCCTTCTTCTTCAATTACTGCCTAATACCAAGATTTAATTGGTTTGGCATCTAGGATGGCTGAAAACATGAGTTTTATAAAAGGCTCGGGCTTTCTAGTTTTGTAGGCTAGGTTTGAAGGGCTTTGCCCTTGTCTTTAGCCTTGTCTTTGACCTTTGCTTTTGGAGGCATCAAGACCTGTTTTGAAAGAATTCTTGGGTTAGGAATCAAGAATGGAATTTAAATCTCTTTTTTATGTAGACAATATCAAAATCAAAAATGCTTAAAATAGCTTGTCATTAGGCAAAAATCTGTTTTGAAGCAAGATTTTGGATATCTTTTTGTAGTTCTTTTACGAATTTGCAATCAACATGTAAAATAAATTTTTGATTTAGTAAATCACTTTAAAATTTTTGTAATACAAAGAAAAATTAAAAGGATCTCCTTTTTTATAGTAGAGTAATTTTCTAGCCGTCATTCTAGTAAGAGGATGTGTATTAAAGGATTTGCTCTTTGTCATCTTGAATTTGTTTGAGAATGCCGCCATAACCTAGGTCAGAGGCATCAGTCTTAACTATGTTAAGGGCTAATAGGTTGGCTAGATGAAGGAGTGGAATGGTCTGAACTTACTTTTTAATCTCTTTGACTAGGCTGGTATAGATGTCGGACCAAGGAATGAGATTTGTTTTTAATCTGTCATGTAAAGGTTTGGCTACAAGGCTAATATTAGGGTAATCATCTAGAACATAATTAAGACTACCTAAGAACCTTTGTAATTGGATTTTATTGGTGATCTTATAAGAAAATTTATTGGTAAAGGTAAGAGACTTCTTTATTATCGTTATAGTGTCTTGGCATATATAATGACCTAGGAAATGAACACGAGTTTGGAAGAGAGAAATTTTTGTTTTAGAAACAACTAAACCATTTTGTTTTGTAGTATGAAAGAAAGCATGTGGGTGTTTAAAATATTAATCTATGGAATGTGAAAAAATAAAAACATCATCAATATAAACAATGTAAAATTTTAAGTGTGTGTTAAATATATCATTCATGATGCATTGACATTCAAATAGAGCATTTTTTTAGTCCAAATAACATAACATTCCATTCATATTGGGCAAAAAGAACTGTGAAATTAGTTTTGTATCTATTTTTGAGATTAATCTGGATTTGCCAAAATCCAAATTTTATATCGAACTTAGAAAATATAAATGCATAATACAATTTTTGTAGCAAATGTTTTTTGTTGGGGATTGGATATCTGATCCATTTGAGAACAAAATTTAGGGGTTTGTAATTGATCACAAATCTTAGCATGCCTCTTTTGATTTTAAAGTTTTTATTTACATAAAACGCTGCACACGACCAGGGTGAGCGAGACTTTTAGATAAGATCTTTAGAATCGAGATCGTGGATCTCAAGTCTGCAATGCTGTTCTAAATCAACATTCATTTGTATAGGTATTGCTTTTGTAGGTATTAATTTTTCTAAAAAAATATTTTGTAAAAATCGTTTGAAGACCACTCCTTCTTTGATGCAGTTTAAATCTACACCTGTGTCAAATAAAGCAATGGTGTCAAGTTTGAAATCGTTTGAGAAAAAAAGAGTAATTCTAATTAAATATTTTTTTCAAGATATTTGTGTTAATACATTAAGGAAATCATCTGGAATATGCTCAATATTAGAAAGTGTATGTGGTAAAGCATGGGATTCAATGGTTTGGTCTTCTGTATCAAACTCAAATTAGACTGGTTTTCTATTTTTGATAGAAGATGTTGTAGTATGGCAAAGTCTTTTTATTGGGCTTGTTTAAGAGATTATAATTCAGATTTGATCGTTTTTATCTCATAATGTAATTCTGAAATAGTAACTATGGTTTTGGATTTCTGTTTGTTAAGGATCTTTGTAAGGTCATAGGTATTAGTGTTGGTAGAGGGTAATGTAGAGTGGTTTGGAGGGTAGGATGATGAAAGGTGCTCTGGTTGGTTCAAGTCTTTCAACAATTTTTCCAAGTAGGTTTTTTGAAGGTGAGGATCATGAAGTCTTTTGATTGCCTCAGGAATGAATTCCTGATCTTGGGTCAAGACGTTGATTTATTTGGAATTTATAGTATAATTTGCATTTTGAAAGTTAGGAGAAAGGATATCGGATATAGATTTTCTTGAAGGGTTTTCGTGATAAGGGATATTAATGACAAAATGAATTTTAAAAATTCTTCATAGATCTATTGTACTAGACGAGAAAGAGGCTTCTGAGAACCGAGAACTTGTAGAGGGATGATGGAAAGATAGTTTGACTTTGCCATTAGTAAATTGGATAGTGTTTTTAATTTGGACATTGAGTTGAGGTGGTTGAGGGATTTCTGGTAGTGATGCTCCTTCAAGGATCCAGTCTTCTGGAAAAGATATGTCTTTCCATTAGATGGCTTTTAGAATAACAGTGTTTGAGCGAGATAAATTAGTTTTTAAGAGAAGTGTTTCTTCTTTTCTAGAATGGAACTTGTGTTTACTAGCAAAAGCTGAGAACAAGGCTTTATAGTGTATTTTGAATATGAGAGCAACAGGTATAGATCCTTCAAGCATGTTATAATTAGGGGTCTTTATTTGAAGTAGCATACTCTGCAAAATATTCTTATCTTTGAGAGATATGATTATGTTTAGATAACAGTCGAAAGATACTAGGCCACTACAACGGCTAGACTCAATGGAACTAAGGAGATTGATGCCTCTAACCTAGGTTATGGTGGCATTCTCAAACAAATTCAAGATGACAACGAGTAAATCCTTCAATATATTTCCGCTCACTAGAATGAATACCAGAAAAATTACTTTACTATAAAAAAGAAGATCCTTTCAATTGTTCTTTATATTACAAAATTTCGAAGTAATTTACTAAATCAAAAATTTCTTTTACGTGTTGACTGCAAATCCACAAAAGAAGTTCTACAAAAAGACTATCATTTTCCCTAAAGATATTTTATTCTCCCTTAGAACTCATACTTGTAACCTTTTTCCACTCTACTCTATATCCAATATCTCTTATATTAATTTACATTACAAATTTACGTAAGATTCTATTCTTATTGTTTATAATTTTATTATATTTTATATCTGATTAGTATGCTCTGTGTTTAAGCAAGGATCCTAACATTGTTGGTCTTGCCTTGTTCATTTGCATCAGAAATTTGTTTATAATTTATATTTTTTATGTTTATTTTATATAATTTATATTTTCCTAGTTTATTTCTGTTTTTATAAAATTAGTATATAGGCTGGAAACCTATGACCTGATCTTTTAAGAACATTCTCACGTATAACGATGCCACGTACTGACTTTTACTAGGCGTGCATGTTTAGTATTTTGTATAAAATGACTTCTATGACTTAGTATCAGACTCAATTGTAGGTCCGCTAGTGAGGTTCCATACAGATGTTTTTGATCTAGATGTGATTAGGCATGCATGTTTAATGGATGCAAAAGGATATGTAATATGATGTTCAGATGCATAATACAATTCAAATCAAGCAAAGAATAAAATCTGTATTTGATGTAACTTAATGAAATTATAAAATTAGTTTTGTATTTCACTTCTATGCTGAAGAAAGATTTGAAAAAACCAAATTCATTTTTCAGAGTTAGAGGCAAAATAAAAATCTTTTTTGAAGAGATTTTTATCAAAAACAAAATGTTTTTTTGAAGTCAAGACATTTAGCTCATTTTGGATATTCTTAGTAATGACTGAAAAGGTTGGTGAAGTTAGAGGAGATGGTTATTCAAGGTTTGTATAGATAGATTTGGGTATATTTGTAGTATAATTTGGATTTTAAAAGCTAGGAGAAGGGATATCGGATGTAGATTTTTTGAAGGTTTTTCGTGGTAAGGGATATTAATGATAGAAGGGATTTTTGAAATTCTTTCTAGATCTATTGTACTAAAAGAGGAAGAGGCTTCTGAGAATTGGAAACTTGTAGAGTGATCATGGAAAGATAGTTTGACTTTGCCATCAGTAAATTGGATAATGTTTTTAATTTGGACATTGGTTTGAGGTGGTTGAGGGATTTCTTATGGTGTTGTCCTTCAAGGATCCAGTCTTCTGGAAGAAATATGTCTTTTCATTGGATGACTTTTAGAATAACAATGTTTGAACGGGATAAATTAGTTTGTAAGATTGTTTTTTCTTTTTGAGAATGGAACTTGTGTTTACTAGCAAAGGTTGAGAACATGCCTTTATAGTACATTTTGAATATGAGAGCAACAAGTATAGATTCTTCAAGTATGTTATAATTAAGGGTCTTTATTTGGAGTAGCATACTCTACAAAATATTGTTATCTTTGAGAGATATAATTATGTTTGGATAATAGTTGAAAGGTATTGGGCCACTACAAAGGTTAAATTCAATGGAACTAAAAAGAGAGTTTTGAAAGTTTTGAAATCTAGCATCTTGGAGGACAGCAAGGATGGAGGTGTTTAGACCTTCTTTTGTAAGGGGTTGTATCCCGACTTAGACAAAGCTAACATGAATGTATTTATAGTTTCTGGCTAAATGTTTTTGTAAGGACTTTTGAGAGAGGAGTTGTATGGTTTCAAAGGGTTTTGTCAGTTGAATATCTCGTTCCTTAGTTTTGATAGTGAAATCTATTTTGAAAATATCATATTTAGATTTTTGGTAAATCTAGGTTTGAGAATTTTTTTGGATTTTCCAATTATCAATGTTTTTTTGTAAAGTCTTCAATTGTTATTTCTTCACTTTGTACAATTTTCCTCCTTTTAGAAGATTCAGAAGTAGAGGAAGCTGAAGTAAAAGTAGTTCTATGAAAAACAGAATCCATGGAAAAGAAAGATAAAAAAGGAAACAGGTTGCAGGTTATATAGATTTATTGCCCTAAAACTTAAATGGGACTTACATCATTTAGTTGCATTCACTTATTATCTATGGTCTTTATTCTCATTGAGAAAATTATCTTCTATGATACTAATCTTGCTTAGATCCTAATAGGTTTTGATACCAGTAAATCTATATAACCAGTAGAAGTTAGTACATGACGTTGTTATACCTAAGAATGATCTTAAAAAACAGGTTTCTAGCCTACATACTAATTTTATAAAAACAGAAATAAACTACAAAAATATAAATTATATAAAATAAACAACAAAAATATAAATTATAAATAAATTTCTTATGCGAATGAACAAGACAAGAGTAACAATGTCAAGATCCTTGCTCAAACACAGAGCATACTTATCGGATATAAAATATAACAAAATTATAAACAATAAGAATAGAATCTTATGTAAATTTATAATGTAAATTAATATAAGAGATATTAGATACAGAGGAGTGGAAAAAGGTTACAGGTATCAATTCTAAGGGAGAAAAAAATTTCCTCAAAGAAAATGATAATCTGCCTTATAAAGATTGATTAGTCTTCTTTTATAGACTAGTTGACATGGAAGAGGCCAAAATATCTTGTTGGAGATTCCGTCAAAACCCATGTGAACCTATATGGTGTTGTCTGTCATGATTGAGTGATGACAAGATGGAAAAAGCCCATGTTTTTTTGTTAAACTTTTATCTGTTTTCTTTTCGCCATTGACAATGAATTTGTTTGTTTATACTAGTAGGTAATATTTGTAAAGGGACTTAAAAATAAAAAAATGGACTAAAAAACAGGTGAGTCAAAAAAATATGGCTTTAAACAAATGAGTATGAAAAAGCTAGAAAAATACTCTTATTTTTAGTGTCGCTTGATAGGTGGTAGAATAGCAAAATAGTTATCTTCATTATCATTTTCAAAGGAAATGGCAAGCGATATTGATTCGGATGAACTGGATTGAGACAGGACTGTTTTGGCTTCTTGGCTTTGTATATTACTTTGGATGATTTTTAGGTATTCTTCTTCAGTTCTAGCAGAGCCTATTAGGATCTAGGTAAGATTAGTATCATATAAGACAATTTTTTTAAAGAGAATAGAGACCATTATATAATAGATGAATGCAACTAAATGGTTTAAGTCCCGTTTAAGTTTTAGGGCAATTGATTAGTACTCAAAAGTGCATTTTTATCATGGTTTTA
>SRLM01006098.1:0-40267 GCA_015708895.1 Populus ilicifolia
ACTACCCTTAGAAGTGGAAAGCTTGTTGACAAAGGTATAGGTTACAGGATTCTTGTGGTTGATTCTTGTGCTTGTATTGTTATTTTTAGTTGCTATGATTTTTTATTTATATTTCTGAAGAAAGAAAAGAGAAATAAAATGTTTGCTTGCAGCAGTACTGTTTATTTGTGGTAGCGGTACTTTTAAAACATAATTGTTTATGGAATTAGGTTTCAACTTTTCTTTTCCTGAAGAAAAACAACGTTCTGAACAAGACTAGTAGTATACTACTAGCCCCACTATATTGAGCCCAAATTCCACTGTTTTCTAAAGGTTTTAGGCAGTTTTAGTTTTCTAGCGTAAGATTTTTGTACGATTTGCATTGTTTTCAGTCTCTTATGTGATTGGTTTCTTTTAAGTTTTCTTGATGATTTATACTAGTAACACGTTTTACTAATCAAAGTCAAGTGCAATTGGATCTCAAAACAGATAAAACTTTACACAGGTTATGAAAAGAAGCTTGCCTTATAGCTAAAAAAAAAATTATGTTTTCTATTTCATAAAGCATGTGCAAAATGGTTGTTACTATGATGGCAGAGTAAGGAGAATCTTTTATGACTCTTAAGATGCATTTTAGTAATCATTCGTAATAAGGTCTATCATAATACTTCTTGAAATATTCAGATTTACAAACTCTTGCATTGTTATCACTTAAGTCTGCTCATATACTTATTTAACATGTATTCTTAAACCTTAATTTACACACACACACTTCAACATATGATTGTGGGTTGCATATTGGATCATTACATTATTTTATGTTCTTTTGTTAAAGGTAACAACTAAGGGAAAGCTATAGTATATATTTAAAAAAAACAAAAAAAAACAAAAAAAAGGAAAAAAAGAGAGAAAAAAAGAGAGAAAAAGAAAAAAATGATAATAATAAAAATATAGATAAGTTTGGTTTCGTAGCCTCCCTAATCTAAGCAATTAAGCCCGAAGGGGTGTTTTAACACCTAATATTCTAAAGTCAACTGACTTGGGAGCTATTGGCTCAACGCTTGTTACATGGGTTGAGGAGAAAAGCTTAAGGGAATCAAACATTGCACTATCTACATATTAGTATCTGCGACCCAAGTTACTAAGCTCGTAGGGGTGTCTTAACACCTAATGCCCTAAGACCAACTGGTCTGGGAGTCATTAGCTGAAAGCTCGTTACATGGGTTAAAGATGCAAGGTGTTTTAAATTATATGTATATATATTAAAAAAACAAAAAAAAGAAAAAAAATAATAATCCCAACCCAAGGAAGTTAACCTTAAATATTAGAACAAAAATTTTGTTTTCTTCCAAAAAAAAGCCCCATAATTATATATTGATACATTGAGCACAAAAGAAAGGTTTATGAATATCTTGTTAAGAGGTATTGAGTAGGTATATAAATCTAACAAGAGTTTGTTTATCTGGATAGAGTAATGGAAGTTAAATGATGAATACCTTGCTTTGTGAGATTTGCAAATTGTTTTTATATTTTAACGCTTTGATTACTAGGGACTAATAATAAACTAGTTGGGGGGTGTGATTAGTACTTAAAGTGCATTTTTATCATGGTTTTATATCATCATTTTACACTTGAAGTATCAATAACTCTTTAACTAAAGTACGTTTTATAATAATCTATCTAATAATATAAGATACCTTTAATTTGTGGTAAATATTCATTTTAAATGCAGGCCTATCACATAAATGAAAGGATTGATTGATGACTTTAAGAACTTCAATTGCAAAGGCAAAGAGATGATCAAACTTAGAAAAGAGATGTCGGTGCAATCTAAATCGGAACACTGTTCGGTAATTGGGTCATATCTGGAGCTATAGATCTCAGATTTAGGTCTACGTTATATGGATAGAAAGGTAAGACATAGGCCTACAACTTTCATATGGAGCCCAACATCTGAAAAGGCCATTTTCAAGTCCAAATTGTTGCAACAACAAAGAAGCCCGAATTTGTCCTCCAGCCCGAGCACTGTTCAGTGTTTTGGCCATATTTGGAGTTCTAGAAGTCAAAATGAGCTGAATTTTTTAACAAGAAAGCTGAGACAATTGCCTAGACCTTTCATGTTTTCAAGTGGCTCTAATTTTGACATCATCAATGACTTTTTGGGTGACAAAAGAAGATAAGGATTGTCACCAAGTCAAGGGTTGGCCATCTACTCATCAATTAGTCATCAAATCAATAATTCCCAATTTTGGCCTATAAAAGGAGGCATTTGCCATGCATTTAGACATCTTGGTTTCCAAATCAAGATCATGCTCTTGTTTTCTCTCTTTGTATTCTTTATGTTTTGTTTTCATTAATATCAAGTTTATGCCTTTCATTTCCTTTCCTTTGCTTTGTTAACTCTTATCTTATTTATGTTCTTATTTTGTTTATCCATTTTTCTTTCTTCCATTATGTCTAGCTAAGTTAATTATGTCAAGGTGAAAAGGTTACACTAATGGTGTAAGAATAAGTATGGTATAAACTTAATATGGACTTTAATGTTTAATACTAACATGTTTTATATTTGTTATCTGGTTCACTCTTTAATACTTTGCTTGTTAAAAGACTAATCTTGATTTATGTTGTATAACAATTGGTACAACAAATGCTCGACACTTTCATAGCCCATACTGTATGGTATAACCGACACCTGAGCTATGAAAGGAACTTGATTTGTTGTTAACATAAGTTATAATCATGAATGCTTGACAAAAATTTACCAAGTATTAGCATTAATTGAATAAGATGACTAATGTAATCATGTTAACAATCTATAATCTTATTGGAACCTCCTTTATGTGTGGATTCCAATTGAACAATAAGAGTTTATACTATACTTGTTTGACATACCATTAGTGGAACCTCTAACCTTGACATTTGTTATTATCATTGTTAATCCTTACTTTAATATCTCATCTCAAAGTTCTCATCTTCTTCTTCTTCTTTATTGTTACTACTACTACTACTACTACTCTTACTACTACCACTATGATTATTATTTTTGTTGTTGTTGTTGTTGTTGCTATTGTTGTTATTACTATTATTGTTATTATTGTTATTTATAATTTGTACAATACCTCCCTGTGGTTCGACCCCGGACTTGCCGGGTTATTTATTACTTCAACACTCCTGCACTTGGGAGAAGACATCAATCTTTTTGTCGTGTCAGTTCTCATCATTCTAAAATTGCTTTCACCTTCTCTAGATTAATCTCAACACATTGTCAGGATATGATAAACCTCATAAAATTTACTTTGGTTAGAAGAAAAGAACACCTGTTGTAGTGGGCATAGAAGTGCTCTTAGCAAAGGATTTGTCGAATATTTGTTAAATGCTGAAGATGCTCCTCTATATTTTCACTAAAGACAAGTCTATCATCAAAATACAAAATTGTATAGCTGCCTAAAATTGGTTTGAAAACTTGAGTCATCTCTCATATGAACATGCTTGGTGTGTTTGTTAGGCCCAAAGACATCACCAACCATTCATATAAACCTTTCTTGGTTTCAAAGGTTGTTTTCCATTCATCACCAGGTTTAATATGGATTTGATAATATCCACTATGCAAGTCTAGTTTTGGGAAGAATTTAACATCACTAATGTGGTCTAGCATGTCATTCAATTTTGGAATCGAGAATCAATATTTGACTATGATTTTATTGGCTACTCTATTGTCAATACACATCTTGTAGCTACCATCTTTCTTTGGTGTCGGGAGGGCTAGTACAACACTAGTATTAAGATTGTCTGTAATGAATCCCTTGTCCACAAGTTCTTTCACCTGACGCTTTAATTCTTCATTTTCTGCAGGGCTCATCCAATAATAGGGAAGGTATGGTAAGGAAGATTTTGGCACTAAGTGAATAACGTGCTGGACATCATGTAGTAATGGAAATTGCGATGGGAGTTCTTCTAGAAAAACATCTTTAAATTGTTAGAGAACCTGCTGAAATGCTGTTAGTAAATCTTCATTTTTATCCTTGTGTTTGTTGTTATTGCCTTACAAATAAACATGAAGAAGATGTGTCATAACCCAAAACCTGGATTCATGACCAGTACATAAACAAAGTTCCTCTCCAAGGTTCTATACCTATACAAACCCAAACTTACACACAAACTTATTCTAACTCAATTAGAGTTCAGCGCAGCATTAATAACAAAATCAACTTCATAATATAATTGAATTGTTTTAATACAAGAGTTAATAGAATTTCATAGTTTTAGAGCACTAACTAGACATAAAAGAAAATGTACAAATTTACAACCAAAATAGCGAACTGTTATCAAACTATAAGCCTAAAAAAGGATAAATAATGAGAGAGTGAGTTCAATAACTCAGTGAGTAGATAACATTCAATATACACACGTGAGGTAATACAACAATGAGAAATATATATACAAGTATAGCTTTGGGTTCTTATAGAAAGGTTTCTCAAATAAACCATAACAAGAATATCATATGGTAAAACTCGTCAGAAATCAAAATGCAATGAGCATGATGCTCTATACTGTGGGATGATCAGTCCACACAGGTTGGTGACTCCCCCGACCAACTAGAGTTCAGATACGATATGCACAAAGACTAACACTACCCTATTAGCATAGGTATTCTGACTGACATACCATAGGTTCATAATTATAATCAAACAAACGTATTCATATCTCAAGGATCAACTCATAACATCAATCAAATGAGGAGCTATCAATTCAGAAGTCAATTCAAAATACATACTAGTTCATATCAAGAATTCGGATTCAACAAATGATCATGCTTATCATAACAAGGATAATAGTTAATATATATATTATCAAGAAACATAATCCAATTCATATTAACAAATCAAATATTTATAATATTTCTCATGCATATAAAAAATTATCCACTCACCTGACTCGAAAGCAAACAGAAATCAAAAGCAGACACCGAAGAAAACCCTACTGACTTTTTACTAGTAGAATATCAGGATTATCTAAATACAAAGAAAACATATTCAAGAATGACTCAAAAGAACATATAACCTATTTAATACACTTAGCTAAGGGTCTATTCAATAACCCTATATGTTTTTAGACTAAACTAGTTATTTTTTAAAAAACCCAAAAATTAACGGTTTTCCCGAAATTTAATCCATAATAAAGCAAATAATAAAATTGATAATAATTCACTAAATAACCCTAAATTATTCATCAAACCAATCTAAAAAAGCTAACATCACAGCTAGGGACTAATATGAAATTTATCACATTTTTAGTGTCAAATTGTAATTTTCGTCTAATTGGAGGACCAAACTAAACATATCATAAATTTATGACTATAGTGGAATTATGTCAATAATTCATTCTCATTTCTGTCTAGAACCTCTAATTATGCTCCAGGGACCATTCTGGAATTTTACCAAATTTTTAGGGTCAAATAGTAATTTTTATCAAATTGGAGGACTAAATTGAAAGTTTTAAAATTTCATAACTATACAGTAATTCTGCCCATAATTCATATTTTATTCTTTTCAGAATCTCAGAATATGCTCCAGGGACCATTCTGTAATTTTCCAAAGTTTGGGGACTAAACTATAATTTTCCAAAATTAAGGGACCAAATTGAATTTTCATCATCTTCAACCTCCAACCCAGAATTTCAACAGAAACCCACTGTTCTTTCCTTATTTCTGACATAAATTTACCATTTAAACAAAATTCATAACTCAAAATTATCATTTTTATCCACAATCTCTCAAATTCAACTTAACAATCCATTACACGTAACAATCAACTATATAATATTCAGTTTAATTCATCAATTAAACCTAAAACATAAATTTTAAAAACCCTAACATTCATCAAAATCAAAATTAAAATTCAATTAATATACATTTATAAATTTAATAACCTAAATTTTACATTTAAACTTATTTCTCCAATTCCTTTCTATTTCCCTGTTTTCTCTTCTCCTTCTTCTTTCTCCCTTTCTCTCCTGCGGATTTGCTCTCTTAATTTCAGATCTCTCTCTTTTTTATTTTTTATTTATATTTATCATGTTTTGTTAAATTACTACTACCTCTCATTTATTTATAGTCAATTTTAAGCCACCAAGTGCTTTGTTGCAATTTCCTATCTTTTAATACATAATATTACAAGATGCCACTGATAGCCAATGTTTGCTGAAACTCTCGCGGAGTAATGAGCAAAGTTGACTTGTGTTGGAACTCTTTAATTGGTAAGGGTTCCAAAACTAATCTCCTATTCTTGATCAACAACGAATAAATGTTGCTTCTTCCATCATAGTTCACTCTACGATCATAAAGCCACTATTTTCTTTAAAAGTAAATGACAGACCGTCATAGGGATTATGTCACAGGAGACCTCATCTTGAAAATGATTTTCCAAAGAAAAGGATAACAAACATCGGTTTTGAACCATTATTAAATGGTTGTTTGTAATCCAGCTCACTTTGTATGGATGTGGGTGCTGCTCCATTGGAAAATTCAACTTCTCAACTGCTTTTGATGAGATGACATTCAGGCCACTCACGTTATCTATAATTTTATTGAGGGGCTTATCATTGTGAGAAACTCTAGCATGGAATATACTAGTCCTCCGCTAGTCTTCCTCTTGGTGCACTTCAGTTGCTACATGACTGGAAAACATACAATGAATTACTCTAAGAGGTAATTCTAAAGCTCGTACCCGTTCTTCTTCAATATCCATAATGTTTTCCTTTTCTTCTTCCTGTTCTTCCATCGTTGAATTTGGCATCAGTTTCGAAGTGATTTCGGATGCATGCATCACCTTCTTTTCTCTTGTTGGGATATATTCCTGCAAAATGCCCGAAGCCCTTGCATTTATAACATTGCGGCTTTGTAGTTCCCAACCTTGATTTATTTTGTTCACCATACGCGGCTGCAGCCTTTGGTGGGTTGGTGGTAGTCTTCTGAAGTTGCTGACGAGTAATGGACTGCTTCATATTGCGTCATTCTTTGGTGGAAATGGTTGCAGCCGTTCTCTGTTGACTTGCAAATTGTAACGCTAACTAGTAAGCTTCATCAACAGAAAATAATTTGGTCGTAATCATATTTCTTCTAATGTTTGTACGTAATCCTATGAGATACCTAAAAAGTGATTGTTCATATGTTTCCACAACTTGGCTTCTCACAGACAAGTCATGAAATCTTTTAGTGTATTGATCCACAGTTGTGTTTAAGCCTTGTGCCCATCATAACATGTCTTCATAGACAAGTTGTTCATAATTGGCAGGTAAACACTTGACTTCTAACAATCCCTTATCCATGCCCAGTCTTGAATAGGAGGTTGTCGAGTGGTGTAACAAGGAAGTAAAATATCATGTTATAAAGCTGTTTGTTGTTGGGGATTTAAAATAGGCTGTGGAGGTGTTTGGTTCAAATTGGTTTGGGAAGGACCAGGATCCTATAAACCCTGATTGGTGGGATTATAAGAATTTCCACTGTGGGTACCCGGCATAGGGAGAACAACAAATCAAAGCCAGCTCTGATACCAATTAATTCCAAATAATATCAAGGAAGGAAACAAGTTTTGGAAACCAAGGAACACAGTATAAAAGACAACATAGGAAAAGAATTCTGGTAACTTTATTGCAGAAAAGAAGAATTACAAGGAATCAAAAAGAAGTAGCCTCAAGGGAATCACTTCCGTACTGGCATCTCACCAAACAAGGATTACAATTTCAGTTACAATCCTATTTTTCCATATATATAGTCTCCTGAATGGAAGTTTTCTGAAAAGATAAACAATACTTAGATAACAAAATGGGTAATTAATTAATTTTTATTGGCCCATGTAACTACAAGATAAACTTCAACATATAATCCTTCTCTGTTGTTCTCTACTGTCAACGTATAACGTTGGAAAGGTAGCTTGCATTGAGTGTTTCCATCCATCAGAACTTAAGTTAGTTAAACCAGAATCAATCTGCTGCATGCATGCTGTTGAAATTACATCAAGCCTCAATACCGAACAGCATCAATGTAGCCAGCCAAGTAGACACATTCGTAGCTCTTAATTAAATGACTGGTTCTAGCTAACTGCACCCAATAACTCTCATTACGGCATGGGATTCTCAGCTCTTCATAAGCTTTGAACCATTTATCACTCCTTGGTCAGTTTACAAAATTTAACTCCTAATAATCATAAATAGATCTCGTCTTTTCAAAAGGCTGATTGTTACCATATCAAGCTCAAAGTAGAGTAGAGTAGAAAAACAATAAGCATATATACATGATATATAGTAGTATGTTCGAATCTTTTCTGCAAGAGCACCTGTACCAAACTGCATGTTGGAAAATATAGCAGAGGATGCATGCTTTAAGGACCTTCATGCATAATTATATACTTTAATAATGAATAACTAAAACAGCAAATACCATTAGCGCTATTTCCTCCTACTTTTGAATGCATATTACATGACCTGGCAGCAAGATATACCTGTAATTAATTTTCGCTGATTCCTTATTGATTCTTGCTGTTCCCTGACCTTTATCTCATACCTGTCACAAGGTTCATGGATTACCATAACCAGAAAAAAAGCACAAATCCAGCTGAAGGGCTTTGGTTGAATGGACAATTACCTTAAACGAAAAAGAAGTTCTAATTTTTTGAAAGCATGATTAAAAAAAAAAACAAAAGAAAAAAAGAAGGAGGATTTCTTGCCTAGAATTAAAAAAGACCTTAAAAAAACAAAATTGAAATGATTAATTAAAGTTTTTTTAAAAAAACTAACAGCCACACACTAAATTAAATAATGTTCTAATTAGATTATGACAGTAAAAAAGTCAATAAATTCAAAACAAGAGTGAAGCATACTGGCCTAATTAATTTAAGTCATCATGGTAAACTAATGATCAACTCGAGGTTAGGCTATTTTTGATATAAAGTAAATTAAAAAATAAAAAAACTAAATCTTTTAAAAAAGATAATACTAGATAATGAAATTAAAAAAATTATTAATTTTAAAAAAGAAAAAAAAATCACTCCGAATTGACATCTCACACTTGTTACTTAAGTAATGAAATTAGAATAATCACATCGAAAAATATTATGATCCAAACTACAAACCAATAAAATACTAAAGAATGAAACCATAAAAAAAAATTAATTCAAAAAAATGGAAAGAAAAAAAACAATTGAAAGGATGAGAAAAAAATTCAACATAAAAAATAAATAAAATGATCGGGGATGAATTTGAATAATAAAAGTCAATTAGAAAAATGATATTAAAAAATAACAATTAAGAATGAGGATCAAATCTGAAATAAAAATAAAATTAAAAATAATTTTAAAAGATAAAATTGTAAATAAAAAATAGTAATTAAAAGAATGAAAAGCAAATCTATTATAAAAATCAAATCAAATTAAATTTTAATAGATAAAATTTTAAAAAAATAATTAAAAAAATAAAAGTCAGATTTGATATAAAAATTAAATTAAATTAAATTTTAAGAAATGAAATTTTAAAAAAAAAGTTAAAATAGTACAATATTAATTAAAAGAATGGGAGTTATAACTAAAGTAAAAACAAAATAGGAGGACACATTTCAATTTTTGCCTGGTCTCGCATCATGAGGCCATGCGAGAGAAACGATGGGTCGAAGAAAAACCCAACTACCACCAAACCACGAAGAATCATGATACACGCGTTAGCTCAATGAAAGCAACACCGCTTTACGATGCAGGTGGCGCGATCTTCAGGCAGTTTGGTCGTCAAAGTAGGGATTACGCGCTTCTTGAATACAACGGCTCTCCCCTATGCATAGGTGCATAGGTGTTTTCTTCAGACGCCTGACACTTTTTTTATATATATATATATCACCAAAAAGGCCAAACTAAATTTCATTCACATTTAATATAATAAAAAACTAGGGTAAAAAGTCTGAAAAGCTCTTAGATGGTATTTTAATTTTTTTTTTATGATAAGAGTATGGTGGTAATGATACTGTGCACAATAAGCGAACTGAAAAAAAAGAAAAAACTTTTCCATGGTAGTTTCTAAAAAACCTTTCCATGGAAGTTATTTTTTCACTTCCATTTAAGGGCATTATAATATTTTTATTGTTTATTATTTTGTGTGAAAAGATTAATATAATCAATCAAAATCAACAATAATTAATGTGTACATGTAAAAAACCATCTTACACGTAAAATTATGGTTTATATTTTTTAAAATAAAAAAATAAAATAATTATTTTATTATAACAATTCATAATAATATATGTTGATTACTGCTACAACTAAAAAGCCATCCCCTGTATATATTTTTTTTGTTAATGATACTTCTTTATAGCTAAATGCTATCATTCCTTTTAAAGATAAAAACCTCAAACACTTAAGTGAAAATTCCAAATATTAAAAAACTAATTTTGTACATGATATGGAAAACCAGGGCCATCTACAAAGGACTTGAAAGATCTGGCATTCATTCTTCAACTATTGCAGTCTAAGTATCAAGTGTCTCATGGATTACACTATTCAATCCACAATTCAATTGTCAGGTGGAAAAAAAATGTGTTAGCCATTGAATTTTTTGATTTTTTTAATATTTAGTCCATATAGTTTTAGGTTTTTATACTTTGATTCAAAAAATTTATTTTTTTATATTTTAATCCATAAATATTAAAAGAAAAGAGAGAGAGTTATTAGAACAAAAAAGAACAATAAAGGTTTTGACTGATTACGAAAAAAGAGAGAGTGGTGTTTGTATCAATAGATTTTCCTTTGACAAGAGAGTTTTATGAATATGGATCTAAGCATTAATCTTATTGGTAAAGGTAAATTGGGTTTGGTTGGATTTTTAGTTTATAGACTAATTGTTGGATATTTTGGGGTTGTCAATGGAGTTGTTAAGATTTATAAAGTGTTTTCAAGTGAAAATAAATTCAATTTAATATTTATTTTTAGTCTAAATACCCTGAAACTTGCTTTTTTAGTTATGTTAATAGATGTCATGTAATTCCATCAAATGATAAGTCATTCATTTATTTAAAGAAAACTCAAGCGGATGTCATCCTCTTGAGAGTTTTTTAAAGAAATGGGATACTGGGCATCCATGCCTAGCATTCTAGGCACATAATTATTTCTTAAAAAATTACACATGATATTTAATGAGATTAAAATATTGTTTTGTATTTTTTATTGTTAAATCTTTATATTTTTTCCACAAATTAATTACTCTTTTAATTTTTTTTCATGCAATCATTTATAAATAATTGAGATAATACTTTTTATATGTTGTTTTAAAATTATTTTAGAGATGATGAAAACTTTTTTATATGAAAAAACATGTTTATGGTAAAAAAAAAATGTTTTTTAGCGAAATAAAAAAATCAATAATTAACGAAAATGTAGTTTTGCCAAAAAAAAATGCATTTTCTCTCCTATATTTAAATCTTTTAAATTCTTACAAATTTTTATTTTAAGTGCTTTAAGATTTTTTCTTTTTTTCAAAGACCATGTTGATGAAAACTTTATTCCTTTGTTAAATAAAAATAAATAAATTCATATATAAGAAGAGGAGGGGATTTAAGTTTTAAAAAATATATTTTCACTCCATAATTTAAATAATTAAAATTAAATAAAATGTGTTTTGAGAGTTGCTCAATATCATCGTATGGGGAAAAAAATAGTGAATAACTTAACGGTTGAAACTAGATTATTGCCTGCAATATATTATTATTTGTGTTAGGCTACTGGTTGGATTAATTTTTTATGAAAAAAAAATATCTAGATATTGTTAATGCATTTTTTAGCAAAAAATAAAATAAAATAAAATAAAACTATATAGGCATTGACCTAATTTGATCTAGTTAATTTTACAGATTACTACCTAGGTTATTAGGATTTGATAACCCTATAAAAAATAAAACAAAATACAAAATTTAATTATTAATCAATCTAATATTGAATGATGAAATTAAAAATAAATTCTACTAAAAAATAAATCAAGTCAACACAGGTTAACTTGTCAAATAAAGTTAAAAGTTTACAATAACTTCATAATTATAAAACTCAATTCCTAATCAATTTAATATTGAATGGTGAAATTAAAAAAGAATACAATAAACTACTTGAGTCAACTTGAGCAAACCGACAAAACTCATGACTTAGGTCATGAGATTATAATAACTTTATAAAATACAAACCAAAATAAATTATGAAATATAATTTCTAATCAACCTAATATTAAAAGATATAAATTTGTTTAAAAAAATCAATAAAAAAGATAATAAAATCTGAGTCAATTGACTTAACTTGCAATCTAAGTTATAAAACTGTGATAATTCTATAAAAAAATAAAAAATATAAATTTTAATTTTCAATCAACCTAATTTTGAAAGATTAATTTGAAAAATAAAAAAAATAACTCAAGTCAATTAAAGTTAACTTGTAAAACACATGTCATATAATCATAATAGAAAAAAATTAAAAAAGATTTTAAAGTGAGATTTTCAATGAACCTAATGTTAAAAGATATAATTGAAAAAAAAAACAATGACTTAAATCAACAAGATTAAGCTGCTAAATTTGCGACAAAGATCACTAGACAGAGATAAATTTATAGAAAGTAAATAGAAAAAAATTTTAAATCTCAATTCTTAATGAATCCAATATCTAAGGATGAAATTAAAAAAATTAAAAAATAGATAAAAAATAACCTGAGTCAACATAGATAACCTACAAAACTCACAACTCGAATTATGAGATTATAATAACTCTGTAAAAAGTAAATTAAAATAAATTATAAAATTTTATATATGATAAATTTAATATTGAAAGATAAAATTAAAAAATACTCAAAATTATGAAAATTATTTGCTTTTCACTGTGCATTACTGTAGTGTAAAGCCAATCTATTTTATTTTTAGAATATGTCAATAAATACTCAAATATTTTACATATCAGCTGAGGGCAAGTTTGGTAATTAGTTCTTCAAGCAGCCGTCTCATTATTTGTTTTATAAGAAAATATACGCCTATTTATTTATTCATTCATTTATGCAGGATTGCTATGGAAATAATTAGTGTCATTATGAAGAGACAATATTAGTGGCCTTTTTCCAAATGCGATTGGAAGCTTTCGTGACATGAATAAAATAAAGAGGAACTTTAAATGAAAGTGCAGCTTTGAGGAATAGTGTAAAAATCATGCCACAGTATTACGTGGCCAGAAAATATGCCGCCAGCCTTCTGCTTGTCATTTCCTGATCCAATTTAGACAAATTAATCCCAAATTTTAGGTAAGATATAGTATACTACTATTGGGTTCAAACTAGTCTGTAGAATTTAGTCATTGGCAAAAGCCATATACAACATTCGATCATAGACATTAAGATGCCGACTGTCTCAGTGAAGGGTAAAAAAGTAGGACAAAAACAAAAGGGAAAAGATCGTCGAGCCCACTTTTTATGCCTTCAAGAACCTGCAAGGAAGGAGGAATGAACATTGAAATGAGCACTGTTTTAAATCCCAACTCAACCCCATTTGATATAGCACTCATGTGACCTAGAATCTAGGCGGTGCTGAGTTTTTTTTAATAAAAAATAATAAAAGGAGAATTGAATCAGTTAAAAACTTGAATTAACCAGAAATTTAATTAATTTTTTATATAAAATAAAAAATTAATTTAACTTAATTAACATCACCTTCAGAACATGCCCTGAAAATTAGTATATTATAGAAAAAAGGGAGTTTATAGAAAATGTTTTAACCACTGGAACAGTGGGTCATCATTATCACCAGGTCGTCCAATCTTAAGTAATGATTAATCCAGCAGGCATCATAATTCATACATAACTACAGTACATGCTCTCACCCACCCAAATATAATTCAAGCTGATGTTTTGTATAAAATTACAGATGTGATATTTTAAAATTATTTTTTATTTATGTATATAAGTGGTGTGTCTTAGTAATGTCTTTTTATATTTGGAGTTTTTTTTTGTTAAGTGATAGAAATTTTAATTTTATAAAGTATAATTTATTTATTTTTTGAGGTTTTTGTTAAGTGAAGGTCTTGAACTATTGCTTGATTGGCCCTTAAGCTCTAGCCTGCTCTAATATTAACTTGAGTAAAATTAAACAGAAATAAAAACTATAAAAAATTGAAATAAAAAAAGTGTTAAAAATATAATGGTAGTAATTAGCCTTTTTAAAGCTATCAATATTATAATGAGATGTACTGGGTTTTACCTACAAAAGTAATCTGTTGAAACAAGGAGGCAGTATTCAAAACTTATCAAAAAGGAAGAGGGTTTCGCATAGATATCGTTTCTCTGACTCCTATTTGACAGGTGATATGGTATCATCATTTAACAACTCATCCTCTTAAATGTATAGCCCTTTGTTTTGATTTATTAAGGCAATGACTTTTTCTTTTTTTTTTGCTTCTTATGTTACTGATATAAATTAATAACACTAATAATATATATATATATATATATATTATTTTCAAGAGTAGTTATTGTTGCAACCTAAGAGAAATAGATAAAGATTTAAAATAATAAGCTTCAACATGCCGAGCAAGAAAAATAAGAATTGCATAAGGATATCATCGATAAATAAAATCAAGTTTGATATCAACAAATGAGAATCTCATAATTATGTAACCCACATGTAAGAAAGAAAAATATCATAAAGTCAAAAAATCAGATTTGATAGACGCGTGACATAAATATTACATGAATCAAAGCTTTAATACTATTACAATAAATCTTCACCCAATGAATACCAATTCGTAAATGAAATGTATAAGAAAGATGACATGATCAAAAAATTAATGTCTTCTTCTAAGTGCAGGAGTGTCGAAGTAATAAATATTCTAGTAAGACAGTTGTCTAATCATATGGAAGTTAATTGTATAAATTATAAACAACAATAATACAAAAACAACAACAATAATAAGAATAATAATAGTAATAGTGATAGTAATAGTAATAATAATAGTAGTTGTTGTAGTACTACTACAACTACTACTATTAATAATAATAAAGAAGTTGATGAAAACTTTAAGATGAAAGATCAATGTGAGGATTAAACAATAAAAAAAAATATCAAGATTAGAAGATTCACTAACAGTATTTCAAACAAGTGTAGGTTCCAATTGTTTTTATTCAAATGAATACCACACACAAAGGAGGTTCCAATTAGATTATAAATTGTTACCATGATTACATTAGTTATCTCATTTGAATAATGCTAATACTTGAATATTGTTAGGTATTCATGATTATAACTTATATTAACAACAAATCAAGTTCTTTTCATAGCACAGGTATAGGTTATATACCATACGGTTGGGTTATAAGAGTGCAAAACATTTGTTGTACCAAATGCTATACAACATAAATCTAGATTAATCATTTAACAAGCAAAGTATTAAAAGCGAATAAGATAACAAATATAAAACATGTTAGTATCAAACATTAAAGTCCATGTTGAGTTTACACTATACTTATTCTTATATCATTTGTGTAACCTTTTCACCATGACATAATAAATTTAGCTAAACATAATGAAAGAGAAAAACATAATAAATAAAATAAGAACATAAATAAAATAAAAGTTAACTAAAAAAAGAAAAGGAAATAAAAGGCATAAACAAGATATTAATGAAAATAAAAATTAAGCATTACAAAAATACAAAAAGAGAAAGCAAGAACATGATCTTGATCTGGACACCAAGATGCCTAAATGAATAGCAAATACCTTCTTTTATAGGTAAAAATTGAAAACTATTGATTTGATGACTAATTGATGAGTGAGTGACCAACTTTTAACTTGGTGACAATCCTTATCTTCTCTTGTCTGCCCAAAACATAATTAATAACATCAGAATTGGAACCATTTGAAAACATGAAAGTTGTAAGAAATTGTCTCAACTTAAAAAAAAATGGAGGTCATTTGGACTTCTAGAACTCTAGATATGGGTCAAACACTGAACAATGTTTGGGCTGCAGCATAAATTCTAATTTCTTCATTATTGCTATAATTTGAACTTGAACATGATTTTTTTAAAACCAAACTTCCAAATGAAAGTTGTAGGCCTATATCTTACTCTTCTATCCATATAAAGTAACCCTAAATATGAGATCTATAGCTCCAGATATGATCCAATTACCAAATAGTGTTGCGTTTGGATTGCATCAACATCTTTTTTTTAAGTCTAGCCATCTCTTTGTCCTTTCAATTTTAGTTTTTCAACTCATCAATCAATCCTTTTATTTATATGATGGACCTGTATTTAAAATAAATATTTATCATAAATTAAAGGCATCTTATTGATTAGTACTTAAAAGTGCATTTTTATTAAGGTTTTATATCATCATTTACACTTGAAAGTATCAATAACTCCTTAACTAAATCATGTTTTATAATAACATATATCATAATATAAAATATCTTTAATTTGTGGTAAATATTTATTTCAAATATAGGCTTATCATATAAATGAAATGATTGATTGATGAATTCAACAACTAAAATTCAAAGGACAAAGAGATGACCAAACTTAGAAAAGAGATGTTAGTGCAGTCCAAACCGTAACACTATTTGATAATTAGGTCATATCTAGAGTTGTAGATCTTGGATTTAAGTTTACTTTATATAGATGGAAAGATAAGACATATGCCTATAACTTTCATTGAAGCCGAAGATTTGAAAAGGCCATTTTCAAGTCTAAATTATAGCAACAATAAATAAGTCAGAATCTGTTCTGAAACCCAAATATTGTTCAGTGTTTGGCCTATATCTAGAGCTTTAAAAGTCTAAATGACCTTCATTTTTTTTTCCTGGAAAGTTGAGATAATTTCCTAGAGCATGTTTTATAATAACAAGTCTAATAATATAAGATATCTTTAATTTATGATAAATACTCATTTTAAATACAGGTATTCTTATAATTCAAAGGATTGATTGTTGTGTTTAATTATTGAAAGTGAAAGGACAAAGAAAAGGTTAAACTTAGAAAAGAGATGCCGATTCAATTCAAATTCAAACACTGTTTAGTCATTAGATCATATCTAGAACTATAGATATTAAATTTTAAATTAATTTATATAGATGAAAAAAGTAAGAAATAGACCTACAACTTTTATGGTATGGAAAGACCTAAATTTGAGGTTTTCAAATTCAAAGTTTGGCCACAAAAAAGAAGTCATAATCTATCATGTAATCCAGTTCAAACAAAGCTCAAAATTTTACTCATAACTGACATTCTAAAAGGCCAAATGGCGTGAAATTTAGTGGATGAAAGAAAAAGATAATTTTCAACAACTTTCATGAAGAAGACCAGCCAAATTTTGATAGTAGAAATGACATTTCATCTAGATAAGAGCATAAGCGCTATCCACCACATCCACCAGCAGTACTGCTTAGTATTTTAGACATATCTCAAGCTATAATACTTCAAATGCTCTGAAATTTTTGGGTGGAAGGAAAAGTTAATTTCCAATAACTTTCATGAAAAACACTTTGTCAAATTTTGATTATATCAATGTCAATTTATCCAGCCAAAATGTTTAAGTGTTTCTATCCACCAAGTCTACTAAATAAATAGTTGGCCACTATATCAATTATCAATTATCTAATGAATAATTTTGAATTTTAGCTTATAAAAGAAGGTATTTGCCATTCATTTAGACATCTTGTTTTTCATATCAAGATCACATTCTTACTCTCTCTCTCTCTTTATATTTTTATAATGCTTAAGTTTTGCTTTTATTAATCTCTTGTTATGCCTTTTCATTTCCTTTACTATACTTAGTTAACTTATATCATATTTATGTTCTTATAATGTTTATTTAAATTTTTATTCTTCATAATGTCTAGTTAAGTTAATTATGTCAAAGTAAAAAAATTTCACTAATGGTGTTAGGATAAGTATAATATAAACTCAATATGGACTTCAATGCTTATATCCTAAACAACTTGCTATAAACATGTTCTGTCATTTTTATCTTATTAATTTTTAATACCTTACTTGTTAAATGGTTAATCTAAATTTGTGTTGTATAACACTTGGTACATTAAATACTTGATCCTTCATAGCCTTTAGCCAACATTGTTATTATGAGAGGAACTTGATTTGTTGTCAACATAAGTTAGCATCATGAATACTTGATAAAATTTATAAGTATGGTGTTACATAAATAAGATGATTAATAAGATCATGTTGATAATTTATAAAGAGTTTATACTTTACTTATCTCTAATACTATTATTGTATCCTCTAACATTGACATTTGTTTTTATCATTGTATAATCTTTACATTAATCTTATATCTCAAAGCCCTCTTTAACTCATCTTCATCACCACTACCATCATCATCATCATTGTTGTTGTTGTTGTTGTTGTTATTTATAATTTATATAGTTAACTTCCCTATAATTCAACCTCAGTCGTGTTAGGTTATTTATTACTTTGATATTTCCGCACTTGGAATAAGACATCAAAAGTAAATATTATTAAAATGACTTGTTTGAAACCTAGTGGCGGACGCAAGGGGGGCTGGTAGGGGCCCTGACCCCTACAAGGAAAATTTTCTCCAGCCCCTCCCTTGAAACAAAGTCTTAGAAAGAAAATCCTTCCTATAACATTATTTTATTTGGCCCCCCTTGATTTGTTTTTCCTTGTCCACCCTTATTGACACCTAAATATTCCAAATAACACTTGGAGCCTATTTGGAAGTGTGGTTGCTGTTGCTTTTCAAATAACTTTTTGTACTAAAATGCATGCCAATAATTTTTTTTATTTTTTAAAAATTATTTTTAACATTAGCATATCAAAATGATTTGAAAACACTAAAAATATATTAATAAAAAGTTAAGAAAAAAATAAAAATAAAATTAAATTTTTTCAAAACTGCTTTTGAAACGTAGAAACAAACAGGCTCTTGATATACTATGCAAGTCAATTTAAATAATAGAAAAGCAAGTTTCAATTTTTGACACAAATGAACCCATTTTATACAAACTAAACCTGATTTTAGAACCTTAACCAAATAATGTTCAAGTGATCTCAAATTTGATATATGGTGAGATTAGACTCCAAATAATCAAAACATCAATTTTCTCAATATGGTTTGATTTAATTTCACTTTTAGTTATCATGACAAAATGTATAACATGTGAGACAAGAAAAAGGAAAATTATATAAAGATATAACCTAATAAATGAAGCTAAGATTTGTTACAAATGATACAAACCCTATCATCTCATAATCCACACAGGAAAGATAAATTTTAAAAAGCTAATAAATTAGGTTTAATCAAAGTATGACATGAAAGTTATCTAAACCAAATAACCAATATTATTGGAATGAACCCTTAATCAATAAACACCAATTCATAAATAGAAAATATAAGGAAGATGCTATGAAGATAATTATTTTTTGATACATCAAATAAGTTCTTTAGACAACCAAATAATACAAGAATACCTTGCATACACAAACAATATTATTTTTCAAATCATAGTCTATAAAAACAATATTAATTCAAATTAACCCTATTTATAATAGGTAAAATACATCATAAACATGTCTCGAAAAATAATAAAAGAGTATTAGTCCAAATAAAAAAAATTCTAAATCATTTGGGAAAATAATGATTTTATTGCATACTAATTTCTAAACTTTAATTTCTAAACTTTATTTGAAGGCCTTTCTGATGTTTGATTGACTTGAAATTTTATCTGCATATATAATCTTTGAAAACTTCTAATAAAATTATAGCCCAATCCATTACTCACATGAAAAATTATATTTGTCAGCGTAAAACTATATAATTAAAACTATATAATTGAAAAACAAATGAACCAAAAACCAACTTTAACCTCTTAAAAAAACATGAAAGTCTTTGTATTAACCCATGCCCCTTAGTTTTCTTGTAGAATACGAAAACTTCTAAAATATTCTTTCAAATTATCCTTAAAATATTAGATTAATTATTTAAATAAGGCTATCATCATGATGCCAACCTTAAGCCATGTTATGAAAAAATTGGACACTTTTTGCACTTGAATTAGGGTAATTATAGGTTGACTCATATGTTTTATAGCCTCCTTGGTATATTCAACAAGTTTAACTTCTTTGCACTTAACTTTGTGATTGATGCAATTTGCATCTCTAATATATTCTTGGTTTTGTTAGGTTGTTCGTATTATAATTTTACGAACCACAAGACTCAAATGTCCAAACTGTAATCCTCAAACTAGGAGGGTGTTTTTCTTCTTCTTCTTTTTTGTTTTTTGTGTGTGATTTGTGAACACTCATCAAACATACTCTCTCACAAAAGAAGCTAAAATAGGAAACACTAATCCCCCATGAAAAAAGCAGTTTAAGTGGAGGGTAGTGTGCTTCTCATTATAACATGTTATCCAACTCATCATCTTAATTTCCACTTTAGTGAGCTTTAAACATAATATAGAATAAAATTAAGCTAATCTTTATTGCGGGTAGCTTTCACTAGCTATGATTACATCCCCTAAAAGCATTGCAACCCTTCAGGATTCCTGCAGATTTTTCAAACAAAAACTATGTAAGAAAAAAGGCCACACCTCACCGCATTTCTCCGAATAGTACAGTCACACTCCTACAAAATTCTTGACTTTAGATTATGCACATTATAAACACTCATTAAAGCATTTATCAAAAGTCTACCGTTCATATATATATATATATAACATATTTTATAGGCCAAAATATTTTCATATAATATGTAAGGTTTTTCTTTTTCCTTTAATCAAATGATTGTGAGTTTAAATTGTACCATAACTTTTACCTCACTCTAGCTTTCCTTTTCTAAATAGAACTAAAGGAAGAAGTGTCCTTTAAACAACTTTCACCACAAGAATAATAACTCCTATTCTTGTTTGTAACAAACAAGAGATCATGGATTGTTAAAAACATTTAGATTCTTGAAAGAGAGACACTTGTTAGTGGGGTTGGTGGTGCAGAACTTTCAGAGTGAAATCTAAGACTGAATTGCCAGGTCTCTTTTTTCTAATAAGAAGAATATGGGTGTGGTTACAGTAGGTGAATTGAAGCCAAGTATATCAGGGAAGAGAGCATTTCGTCCAAGCTCAAGTATAAGGCATGCTACTGAATGGTAATCTTGTCTTTCCCAGTAAACTACTTTCTAGCGAGCTTTATCTCATGCTAGTCTTCATGTCACTAGCTATTTACCTCTAATTTGCTGTTTAGTGAGGTTTGTTTCAATGTCCATTGCATGATTCAGAGAGAAACTTTTCTGATGCTTGCTATGAGTTTTCAGTTGTACAACCTAGCTAGCATATAATGCTTGAGAGAGTTTTTGTTATTAGAGAATCATTGGAAGTTCAAGATTGTAACAATGTGATTTTAATCTCAGGGGAAAGCGCAATTTTTCTTGATTAACAAGGAAATAAAAAATAAAAATGAAATAGAACGTGAATCCCAGGAAAGAGAGGCCAATGATTTTTATTTTTTATTTTTCTGATGAAAATTCTCTTAAATTTGAAAAACTGCAATTCACCTTTGTTTTTTTAACTTCAACCGAAGAAAAAGACTATTTTATAACTTGAAATGTACAGCTTTGCGCAATTCAGTAATTTCTTCTGTCTGTCCTACAGTTTTGTAAACTCAGAATTTTGAATTTTAATCAGTCCAAAAAAGAATCTGGTGGATAGATTATAGATTGAAAAAATCAACAAAAAAATAAAATAAAACGATAAAAAAGCTTTATTGATGAGAATTTAATAGACATCCCTTAAAACACCCAAAAACAAGCCTTCTGTAGGTCCAAGTAATCCTACAACTTCAAAAAAGTAAGCAAAGAGCATGATAGATGAAAAAAAATGATCTTGACTTTGCATGTGTTCTGCTCGAATTGAACTACAGAGGCATGAGGCTGCAGATCCATTGACATGCTCCATCTTCAAGTCTGTGAATGCAATTAATGTTTTATCACTCCAAAGATTAGTTTTTTTTTTGGCCTCAAACATGTGCCAATAAGCCATACAGTAGTTCATTGAGTATGACAACTTGAGACAAACACAGCTATCTCATAACTCAGAGGTCACCCTTTTCCATCTGTTACATCTATGTAGGTTGGTAAAATTTCCGAATTGTTTCCATTGCATATGAACAACCCATTCTGCACTCTGCAATTCAGGTTTTTTACAGTTAAGAAATATAACCTATTTGCTTACTGCAGTAGACTGCTTGGGCAGTCCCACTCATCGTGTAATAATTGAGCTCATGGTTTTTCTATCTGGGCCATCATTGTCGATTCAGACAATCAAGATGGATCACACAATCCATATGAGGTGGTTCTGAAACACTTAATCTACTCTTTGGTCATGTGAATCTGTCTGAAATTTATGGTTTCAAAAATGGGAGTTCAGGTCTAAGTTGGAAGCTCCTATAGGGTCTCTAAATTAATGGCACTGACTAACGTGTAGGAATCATTTTTTTTTCTATTTTGGATTTTTTTTGTCTAGTCCTTAAGCATTCAACCATTTTGCAGGCCAATTTCGGATGTCTCTAGTGATCTTACAATCGAAGTAGGAGCATCAAACTTTGCACTTCACAAGGTAAGAAAAATCTAGTTCATGCAAATGTGCATGCATATAGAACAAGAGTTTAGGATCTAAAACAGCTTCCTGATCATCTCACCTCTGATAACTTGACATCAATTGTAGTATTCGGTACCAAAAATAATTTCTACCCGTAAATGTTAAATAAATGGACTGTCCTGCGGTGAGAAGAAAAGGAAAAAGATTGAGAAAAATTAAATGGAAACATTAAATTTATCATTCAAATTCTATGCAGTTTCCTCTAGTTTCTCGAAGTGGAAGAATTCGTAAACTGTTGCTGGAAGCGAAAGATACAAAAATCTCACGCATAAATATCCCTGCTGTACCGGGTGGACCAGAGGGTTTCGAGCTTGCTGCAAAGTTCTGCTATGGAGTAAATTTCGAGATTACACAATCAAATGTTGCTATGTTATGTTGCACAGCCCGTTTTCTGGAAATGACAGAAGATGTTGTAGAGAAGAACTTGGAAGCCCGGGCTGAAGCGTATCTAAAGGAGATGGTGCTTCCAAACATATCAATTTCAATTTCTGTTCTTCACCGATGTGAAACTTTATTGCCAATCTCGGAAGAGATCAATCTGGTCAATAGGCTTATCAATTCGATTGCAAGCAATGCATGCAAAGAGCAACTGACCTCTGGCCTGTTAAAGCTTGACCACAACTACCCCGCAAAAACTATGCCACTTATGGAACCGGAAACACCATCAGACTGGTGGGGAAAATCACTCGCAATGCTGAATCTTGATTTCTTCCAAAGAGTAGTAACCGCAGTTAAATCAAAGGGACTAAAACAGGATATGATTAGCAAAATTTTGATAAATTATGCCCATAATTCTCTTCAAGGACTTGTTGTCAGGGACCCTCATTTGGTTAAAGGAAGTCTCTTGGACTTGGAGTCGAAGAAGAAACAAAGAGTCATCGTCGAGGCAATAGTTAGTTTACTACCAACCCAATCAAAAAAGTGTCCAGTTCCAATGGTTTTTCTTTCAAGCTTATTAAAAACTGCTATAGCGTCATCAGCAACTACTTCTTGCAGATCTGATTTGGAGAGGAGGATTGGTCTTCAACTTGATCAGGCAATTCTTGAGGACATACTAATACCAGCAAATTCACATGGAAACAACCACTGCGCCATGTATGATACTGATTCGGTTTTGAGGATCTTCTCTATCTTTCTGAACTTGGATGAGGATGATGATGAAGATAACAACTTGCGGGATGAGAGTGAGATGGTTTATGATTTTGACAGTCCCGGTTCTCCTAAACAGAGCTCAATTCTAAAGGTATCAAAATTATTGGACAATTTTCTTGCAGAAGTTGCGCTAGACCCAAACTTACTCCCATCAAAGTTTATAGCACTGGCAGAACTACTTCCAGACCATGCTCGTACAGTTAGCGATGGATTGTACAGAGCCGTGGATATCTTCCTCAAAGTAACACTTCCTCTACTATTCTCTCTTTGTGTTCACAAAAACAATATGCAGCTCCACCTCCCACTTCATCTTCATGCCTCTAGACTTTCCATTTACAAGATTCAAACACCAGTTTGTGTTTTGTTCATGCTCTATTTACAGGTTCACCCAAACATTAAAGATTCAGAACGCTCCCGACTCTGCAAGACCATTGATTGCCAGAAATTATCGCAGGAAGCCTGCAGCCATGCTGCACAAGATGAAAGGTTGCCAGTACAGATGGCAGTCCAAGTGCTATACTTTGAACAGATCAGGCTCCGGAATGCAATGAATGGGGGACACAACCAGTTCTTCTTCGGTGCATTAAACGGGCAATTCCCTCAACGTTCAGGCAGTGGCGCAGGAAGTGGGGCCATCTCTCCAAGAGATAATTATGCATCGGTTAGAAGAGAGAATCGAGAGCTGAAGCTTGAAGTAGCAAGAATGAGAATGAGGCTGACTGACCTTGAAAAGGATCACGTGTCCATGAAACAGGAGCTGGTAAGGTCTCATCCTGCGAATAAGTTGTTCAAATCATTCACCAAAAAATTAAGCAAGCTTAACGCCCTGTTCCGAATCAACGGACTCAAACCCATAGGGGGGAAGGCTAATTCAGAAACAAGGCTCTTATTTCAGAAGAGAAGACGTCACTCGGTTTCATGACTGTAGATGCGTGCGAACAACTTCAAGTTAAAAAAAATAAAAATAAAAATGTACAGTAAATATAGTGTGATTTCTTCTAATATCAGCTTGGTGGTTTTGGAGTGCTGACACTGAGTAGCTATGTTTAGTGAGATCGTTATCTGCTTTTAACTTTTTGTTTGATGGACACTCGAAGGCAGCAGCCGGAACTCAATCAGATTTGTATTCCAAGGTGATGCCTGGAAAATATGTAATGGAATGCGTTTCAAGCAACTCTTCACATCATCTACTTCTCATAGATTTCTGAGGAGATGAATGATTTCATCACGTACATGCATGAATTGAAACCAGGCATGACAAACTCACAATCCACTGCCTTGATACACTTGGCTACATCCATATCCATAGTATTATTCTATTTAAACATAATCTTATTCTCATTTGTATTAAATAAAATACATAAATTCTATATAAATTGAATTTATGTAAATTAAAGTAGTTTAACTGTTGGTGCAATAAGCACCAATCTTGTAATCAATTCATGGGCTTCATTAACATAAACCAATAAACCAATCAATTACCAGATATGTAAAATAAAAAGTAAAAATCATTAGCTTTTCTCTTGTTAAAATCCACCTAACCACGATATATAATAGAGTTGTTTGTATTAGCCCAATTATATCCATGGAATTCATTATTGCTAAGCCCATAGCTCTACTGTCCAAATCCCTTGTAAAAGCCCAATTGGTCTGGCTCGCATGCATTACTAGGCCAATATTTTTGTATTTTTATAATGGGCAAACAATTGTTAATTCCATTCCAGTTAATTGTATAATTTCAAAATTTAAACATTTAAATTTAGCACCTACTAGATTGACGGTTTGCATTATACTATAGGTTAGATAAATTTTCTTAACATAAAAAGAAATATTCAGACATAGCTAATTTTTTTCAAGTAAAAAAAAATTAAATCATATGAGAATGAATAATATATGATCTGATTGACTTGATAGATCCAATGACAACTTGACATAAGGCATTAGGTAAGACTCAACCTTATACATCTAGTGAAAGTATGTATAATTTTAGGGAAAATCATAACTTTTAAGTCAAGTTTACATATTTAGCTAGAAAAGTCGAGGCATTAAAATTAAAAAAATATGGTTAGTTAAAATCTGTTCAAGATATTGTGTATCAAATTTGTGAAACCAATGAACATTCATCCAATGATTGTCTAACTTTTCCTTCTTTTAGGGAATGCCTCCATGAATAAGTTCATGTTTTAAATAATTTTCAAATGCCCAATTAATTAGTATTTAAAAGTGTATTTTTATCAAGATTTTATATTATCATTTTGGACTTGAAGTATCAATAACTCCTTAAGTAAAATATGTTTTATAATAACATATCTAATAATATACAATACATTTAATTTGGGGTAAATGTTCATTTTAAATGCAGGCCTATTACATAAATGAAAGGATTGATTGATGAATTTAAAAATTAAAATTGAAAGGACAAAAAGATGGTCAAACTTAGAAAAAAGATGTAGATGCAGTCCAAACCAGAACACTGTTGGGTAATGAGGTCATATCTGAAACTCTAGATCTCGAATTTAGGTCTACTTTGTATGGATAAAAAGGTAAGAAGACATAAGCCTACAAATTTCATATGGAGCCCAAGATTTAAAAGGCTATTTTTAAGTCTACATTGTAGTAACAATAAAGAAATCCGAATTTATTTTATAGTCCGCATATTGTTTAATGTTTAACCCATAATTTGGAGTTCTAAAAGTCCAAATGACCTTCATTTTTTTTCCTTGAAAAGCTGAAATAATTTCCTATAATATGTAAGTGGTTCCAATTTCAATGTTACCAATGACATTTTGGGCAGATAAGAAAAGATAAGGATTGTCACCAAGTCAAGAGTTGGTCATTCACTTATCAATTAGTCATCAAATAAATAGTTATTAATTTTGGCTTATAAAAAGAGGCATTTTTCATGCATTTAGACATCTTGGTCTCTAAATCAAGATCATGCTTTTGCTTTCTCTCTTTATATTTTTTGTAATGTTTAAGTTTTGCTTTTATTAATGTCTTGTTTATGTCTTTCATTTCCTTTCCTTTACATAGTTAACTTTTATCTTATTTATGTTTTTATTTTATTTTATTTATTTATTTTCATTATGTTTAGTTAAGTTTATTACGTCAAGGTGAAAAGGTTACACTAATGGTGTAAGAATAAATATAGTGTAAACTCAACATGGACTTTAATGTTTAATACTAACATATTTTATATTTGTTATTTTGTTCACTCTTTAATACTTTGCTTGTTAAATGACTAATCTAAATTTATGTTCTATAACACTTGGTATAACAAATGCTTGGCACTTTCATAGCCCATATTGTATGGTATAATTGACACCTGAGCTATGAAAGAAACTTGATTTGTTATCAACATAAGTTATAAGCATGGATGCCTTATGATATTTACAAGTATTAGCATTAATCGAATAAGATAAGTAATGTAATCATGTTAACAATTTATAATCTGATTAGAATTTTCTTTGTGTGTGGTTTCCAATTGAATAATAAGAGTTTATACTAGACTTGTTTGATATACCATTAGTGAATCCTCTAACTTTGATATTTGTTATTATCATTGTTTAATCCTTACATTAATCTTTCATCTCAAAGTTCTTATCAACTTCTTTTTTTTTTAACTACCACTATTACTACTACTACTACTACTACTACTACTAGTATGACTACTACTATTGTTATTATTGTTGTTGTTATTATTATTATTACTATTATTATTGTTGTTGTTGTATTATCGTTATCTATAATTTATACAATTAAGCTCCTTGTAGTTTGACTTTAGTCTTGCCAGATTATTTATTACTTCAACACTCCTGCATTTAGGAGAAGACATCAATCTTTTAGTCCTATCAAGTTTTTGGCGCTGTTGCCAGGGAGGTAAGTTCTTGTACAAATTATAGTATTTATTTTATTTTCTATTTTTACTTTTCCTTGTATATAACTTTGTTTCTTCTTCCTTTTGTTTTCTTTTTCCTTTTATTCTATTCCTACATGTGTATAAGACTGTGGTCATGTATATTAAGTGGTAGATTTTACAAGGTATCCTCATTATTTTTAGAAAATATGGCCAAAAAAGATAATCATTAACTTCATAATGAGAATAACTATGTTATAACACTTAGAGACCATATGAATCCTATAAGAACAAGTGCACCATCATGCATAGTTTTCCCTCCTGATGCATCTCATTTTAATTTTAAGCCAAATATTATTCAACTTACCCTTTTTTCATGGCTTAGATCTAGAAAATCCATACTTGCATTATTTAACTATAATGACTCATATTGTAGCATGAACACCATCAGAATAAAGCTTTTTCCTTTTTCATTAAGATATAAAGCTAAAACATGGCTACAAAATTTAAGACCTAGATCCATTCGTGCATGGGATGAAATTCAATAATAGTTTTTAAAGAAATTTTTCCTATCTCATATAACAAACTCTTTCAAAAGACAAATCACTATTTTCACTAAAAAACCAAAAGAAACATTTTACCAATGTTGGGATAGGTTTCGAGACTTGCTTAATACTTGCCCTCATCATGGTTTTGAAATATAGAGATTGATTTTATATTTTTATAAAGGCCTAAAACCTAAAAATAAGCAAATAGTTGAATTGATGTGCAATAGAACTTTTGAAGATAAAGACCCTGATGAAGCAATGAAGTACTTAGACTTGTTAGCTGAAAATACTCAAAATTAGGACACCGCATGTACTTATAAGGCATCGAATAAAACTTACCCTCATATATCTAGTGGAGGTATGTACAACCTTAGGGAAGATCATAACCTCCATGCTAAATTTGCATCTTTAGCTAGAAAATTCAAGACACTAGAATTGAAAAAAGAGTGGTCAATTAAAATATGTTTAAAACATTGTGTGTTAAATATGTGAAACCATGGAACACTCAACCAATGACTGTCCAACCTTGTTTTCTTTTAAGGAATGTCTCCATGAACAATCTCATGCTTTAAATAATTTTCAAAGGCCTAATCATAACCTATACTCACAAACATACAACCTTAGTTGGAGAAATCATCTAAATTTCAGCTGCGAGAGTGATGAACAAACTTCATAACCACTATTTTAAGCACAACATAATTCTCATGAATATGCATCTCCTTATACTCCACCTCATAGAAGAAATTTTAAGGAAACTTTGTATGCATTCATTGAAAAAAAAAGACAATCAACACTCAATTTGCTCGAAGCATAACATATTTTTAAGATACTTTTGTAAAATTCACATCTTCTTTCAGTCTTTAAAAGAAAGGTAAGTTTCCATCTCAATCACAACAAAATCCTAAGGGGCAATACAATGCAAATGCAAGTAATTCTAGAAGTCAATACATGGATCAAGTCAAATTAGTCATCACTCTTCGTAGTGGTAAGCTTATTCAAAATTCAATTCTTGAACCTTGTGAGAAAGATGATGAGTTAATCTCTAAGGGTAAGGAAGGGGTTGAATATGAACATTGCAAAGAAAAGATTGATTCCTCACTAGCACTTCCATTTTCTCATGCTATGACCAATTAGAAAGAAATCGAGAATGAAAAAGGCACCGAAAATATTGATGCGGATCTTTTATCAAAAGTGACAACAAATTTGACACCCGACATTGCACTAATCGATAATTACTTTCTTAATGAATCTTTACTTTTTCTTAGTTTAATGCCATGGTTTG
The DNA here is from genome assembly GCA_015708895.1 of Populus ilicifolia. Lineage (NCBI taxonomy): Eukaryota > Viridiplantae > Streptophyta > Magnoliopsida > Malpighiales > Salicaceae > Populus > Populus ilicifolia. The sequence goes on from SRLM01006098.1 coordinate 29,493, forward strand.
CTAAAAATATCAATTTTCTTGCTTCAGGATTTTTGCCAGCTCACTAGAGCATCGAAGACAAAATAAAATTTTTGAGCAACATGCAAATTTTTTATTAAGATAACCCTCGCTTATTCAATTATTTTCCTAATCAAATATTTCAAAGATGCATTCCCGATAATGAGGTAAGTAATGCCATTAAATTTTATCACTCTAAGGCATGTAGGGATCATTTCTTATAAAAAAAGGATTGTAGAAATCTTACAAAGTGAATTTTACTGACCCACCATATTTAAGAAATCACATGCATTCCTCAAAACCTATGAAAATTGTCAAAAGGTGAGATTTATTTAAAAACACATAGAGTCTTCAAATAATCTTCTATTGACTCTTAAGATTCATCATAGTCGAGATAAGCATTGTGCAATTCATGACTTATAAACCCATTTTTATAAAGAACATGCTTGGTGTGGTCTTAAGAATCTGACTAAAAAAGACCTTGTTTGCTAGCTTTTAAGAAAACAGGATAGAAAGTCTATCTCCTACTTATAGAGGGCGTTTAAGCCATTCTTGGATGTAAAACTAAGAGAAGATGTGAGCCACAATCACAACCACCTATATATACATATGTTTTTTCTTAAATAAATAAATAAAAAGAAAGAGAGTGTGTATGTGTGAGACTCCATCTAGCCTACATATAGGTGGTATAACTGCCTTTTCAATTTCTCATCTATAAAATCCTCTCTTCCTTCCTTTTATTTTTACTCAATCCATACATTTAACAAATATAGAAGTATGTAGAAATAACAAGTTCCTCAGGTCATCACATAAGAAATGTTTGTGTTTTTAGTGGATCTAGTTCTAGGAAAGAAAAAGAGTTTTTAGAATCAGTAAATCATCTTGGTCAAGTGCTAACTGAGAGAAAGATTTATTTAGTGTATGAGGGAGGCAGTCTTGGGTTAATGAGAGGTGTGTCAATAACTGTATTTTAGGAGGTAGTCAAGTTTTGTGGGTCATCCTTGAAGCTTTAGCATAAGGGGACATCATTGAAAAAATAATTAGAGAGGAATTACAAGTCTCCACAATGTTTGCTTAAATGAATGTAATGTTTAACCATGTTGATGCCTTCATTGCCTTACCAGGTGGTCTTGACACATTAGAAGAGATCTTCCATATCTCCTCTTAGGCCCAACTGTACATTCACCATAAACTCATAGGTCTATTAAATGTTAATGGTTATTATGATAAGTTGTTGTTATTTTTTTATTATGCTGTAGAACATGAATTTCTAACGTCTTCGGCACGACAAATCATAATTTCTATTGTTACTACTGAATAATTGATTGACCGACTATAATCTTTCATTCTTATAATTTATCCCTCCATAATTTGTATAAATTGGTCATCTATAAAAAGTAGTAAAAAGCTCAGATTGGATTTGAGTATTCATTTGTGAATCTTTATATCTCTTGCTTTTATTATTATGTTTTATTGTTTTTCATATTTGTTTACGTGTGTTTCAGGTTTGTTAGTATTTATTATTTCAGGTGATGTCTTCTATACTCTTGTTGCGATGTCGCGATCGCACAAATTAATTACCCTAACTTAAAACACACAAGATAGTATAGAGCAAGCAAGGGATCGATCCCACGAGGAAGATTTAGTTCAGATTTTTATGCTATACGTTATGCAATTGGGGGGGTTTTGATTTGTGATAATCTAAAATATGGAAGAAATTAAACTAGTGAACACAATCAATTACAACTGAAATTTATCAAGAACACAAACCTTGGTCACAAGCACACATCCACCTACAGAAATCAAAACTGATCCTTAAAACAAAACTCCAGTTTATATTCTGAATTTTTATCTTTTCTTAACTTTGGTTAATTAACGGATCCGTCGTATAACTAGCCCTAACCAACAAATAATCACAGTGTCCACACTAATGATTTAATCTAATAGCAGCCTTAAGATCTAGATAAATTCATTAATCTTAACAACCAAGTTGTCTGCTTGTGTTGCTTTGATCGAATGTTTTCCCTAAGTTTAATAACGTAGTTCCGCCACAATTATCAAGCTTAGTTGCTTCACAAGTTTATATACCCTAACTCCGGTTTTGATATCAAACTTAGCAATAGATTGTTCACAATAATAACTTAGAGTCTGCTCTAGCAATTATCAACAACAATAATAGAAAACATGCATAGGAAAACAATCATACTCATTCATAATACAAACTGAAAATAAATAAAGAATAAATCTCACAGATCTTGAAATCTGAAAGTTTCTGCGTCCTTGCAACCAAGAAAAGAGCTTAGTCTTGCATATCTATTGAACAACTACTCCTAAAGATAAAAGAAAGCATTATTTCTAGTATGTAGAGAGGAGAGTTTGTGTTTCTTCACTTCTAGTTGCTACCACCTTTCTTTGGTTCTATTGCACTCCCCTCCTCTCCTTTCTTGGCTCTCTTGGTGTCTATATATAGGCTTCAATGACAGCTTCTCTTGCTTCTTTATCAATAATGGTGGCTACCAAACTTGCCAAACTTGCCAAACTTTGACATTAGTAGTCACCACAAACAATCCACCATTGCAGCCTCCTTCTTTGACAATGGCAGCATTCCAACTTGCAGCTGGTTTGTGGTTAGTGATTTGAGGTTGGTGGATTGAGGTTGGTGGCTACTTTTCTTGACCTTCTAGATTGGTTTACTAGAGGGGCTAAATTGCTGAAATTATAACTTGGATGATAGTTTAGAAGCTTCGAAACATAATTTGGATTCATTTATTCACGAAACCTGATTGCTGGTAGAATTCAGTTGTCATCTTTGGAAAATCATATCGCCCTCATCTGACATCATTTTTTGCTGAAACTTGGAGCGTTTCTAGACCTTTGAATCCGGAATCCAAAAAAATTGAGTTTGCATCAATTGGACTTCTATAGCTCCAGATATGGAATTTTGAATGGACAAAGGTCAATAGTGGCAGAATACGAGATTTGACTTTGAAGGATGTGATTTCCATGATCTTCCTCTTCTTATTTTTCTTGCATTACATTTACAGAAAGGTATGGATGTTAGCTTTTTAAAGTCATTAGAATCACTTCATTTTGATCTCTAGAACTTACGCTCTACACAAAACATCGACTGAACGTCAAATCTACCAATTATCTCCAATTTACTCCTTTTTGCTTTTTTCATCCAAATGTGCCTTCAAAACATAAAATAAAGAATATCAAGACATTTTACATATAAAACATGGAAAAAACATTAGGTAAATGTGGGTGAAACTATCGAATAATATGGTTACATCAAATACCCCCACACTTAGCTCTTTCTCGTCCTCGAGAAAGGATAAATAAAATTAAATTAAAAATAACCATGATCAATCTCTTAATCTCCCATCAATGTCCAAGAGTACAAGCATTATAAATAAGAATATAATAAAAAAGGATAAAATAAATAATTTTTTATGAATTTGTTTACATGCAAATTTCAAAATTCAATCAATCATCGGGATTTAAATGAAATGTATGCCATGCCAAAGTGATAGGTCCTCTCATTGATATACACTCCAACACTCATGTGTTTAGGGTTTATGTATTTAAATCTCTCAAATTCAATCAAATAGTATGTTCTACCATAAGCTTGTTTTTCAATCTCATCTCCATTACTAATATATTACAAACAATGCATGAATCAAAAGGTCTTATTTTTCGGTTGTAATGGGGCAAAGGTTAAGGTGAGGTAAAAGAGAGTAAAAGAAAAGGTTCAAATCAAAGAAAGTAGAGCATTCTGAAAAATGATATTTCAAACAAGATATTCCATCAAAGCACATAAATGTTTCATCTTTAATCACCAATGCTTAACTTCTTTGGATTTCAAGCTTTTGCAACATAAAATCTTAAGAACATAAATGAACTTTTTTGTCTTTTTTTTTTAATTTTTGCCCATCTTTTCATCAAGCATCACTTCTTTTTTCTTTTCATAATTTCCAACCATAATTCCATGAAATATCACAAGTACATGCTCTACTAATCCTTGGCCAGGGGAAAAGAAAAACATATATAAAGTTAAGGCTTATACATGGATAAAGCAAAGAAAAGATAAACAAGCTCAAAAGGGGCTCACTAAGGATAATATGCTTTAGGTTGACTTTTTGGTTCAAGTGCTTTAAAATTCCTATTGCCTTTATCATTTTCATGTATATTTGTAATGGAATATAATCTCAATAAGATATGAAGCAAGTTCTAGAGATACATATCATTGAAAGAATGCACACTCAAAGAATACAATGTTGAAGGCTCAAAAACTTGCAGTGGTATAACACTATAAAATTAACATGGCATATTCTCAAAGTCAATCCCTAAACCAATTAAACCTTAAAGTTTGCATGCATACTCTTTCATTTAATTTATATCTTCATCTATCTCAATTAATTCTTATACATAATACTCATATTCTTAAAAACCAATTGGAGTTAAAAAGATCAAACATAATTTTTTTTTTAAGAACAACAAAGAAATCTAAAATAAGAAAATAAAAATTCTCCCAATACCCCCACACTTAAAACACAACATTGTCCTCAATGTTGAAATAAAAGCAAAGGAACATAAGAGAATGACAGAAAATAACTTAAAATACAAAAAAATAAAAGATAAGGAAAAAGAGAGCAAATCTGATTTTTCTTTTTGTGTGCTGGGTTGCCTCCCAGTAAGCGCTTTTGTTTTATGTCATTGGCTTGACATGTGGCATGCTCATTCTTCATAGATTGGTTCAGCTAACTCTACAGAAGCGGTGAGTTCTGCCGTCCAACCTTCATAAAAAGGTTTCAAACGATGTCCATTGACCTTGAGTACTTTGCTGGTTTCTAAACTTGTAATTTCAACTGCACCATAAGGAAAAATATTAGAAACAACAAAGGGTCCAATCCAACGAGAGCGCAATTTTCCAGGAAAAAGTTTTAAACGCGAATGATAAAAAAGGACTTTGTCTCCAACATGAAATTCCTTTCTTATAAGCATTCGGTCATGAAGATTCTTAGTCTTTTCTTTGTAAATTTTTGCATTCTCGTAAGCATCATTTCGAATTTCTTCCAACTCTTGCAGTTGCAATTTTCTTGCAATCCCAGCAGCATCATAATCCATGTTGCATTGTTTAATGGCCCAAAAAGCTTTGTGTTCAAGCTCCACTGGTAGATGACATGCTTTCCCATAAATCATTCTATAAGGTGACATTCCTATAGGTGATTTATAAGCAGTCCTATAAGCCCAAAGTGCATCTCCAAGGCGTAGACTCCAATCTCGTCGGTTAGGTTGCACTGTTTTCTCGAAAATGGACTTGATTTCTCGATTGGAAATTTCAGCTTGGCCATTCGTTTGCGGATGATATGCTGTGGATGTTCGATGAGTCACGTGATATTTGCGTAGCAATGCTTCCATGGAACGATTGCAGAAATGAGTGCCACGATCACTGATGATAGCTTTAGGGATGTTAAACCTATCAAATATGTGAGTCCTGACAAAATCTAAAACAACCTTAGCATCGTTAGTTTGTGTGGCTTTCGCCTCAATCCATTTGGACACATAATCAACAACAAGAAGAATATAAAGATTTCCAAAAGAAGAAGGAAATGGACCCATAAAGTCAATACCCCAAACATCAAAAATTTCACTTACAAGAATATTTGTTAAAGGCATTTGATTTTTATAAGTGATATTACCTGTTCTTTGGCATTTTTCACATGATTTGCAGAAGTGATATGCATCTTTAAAAATAGAAGGCCAATAGAAACCACTTTGAAGTACCTTGTGGGCTGTTCTTTTTACTCCAAAATGCCCACCACAAGAATGAGAATGACAAAAAGTGAGAATGGAATGAAATTCATCCTGTGGTACACATCTCCTTACTACTTGATCCACACAAAATTTCCACAAGTAAGGAGTATCCCAAAAATAATATTTAGCATCAGCTCGTAACTTGTCCTTTTGGGATGTAGACAAAGCTGGAGGGAATTCTTTAGTGACTAAATAATTCACCAAATCAGCATACCATGGTCTTGTAGAGGAGTGCAACATATACAACTGTTCATCAGGAAATGTTTCTCTTATTGTTTCAGTTGGAATATCATCGGTCCTCAGTCGACTCAAGTGATCAGCCACATGGTTTTCAACACCTTTTTTGTCTTTGATCTCAAGATCGAATTCTTATAAAAGTAAGATCCACCTAATTAGTCTTGGTTTGGACTCCTTCTTCTTTAAAAGATACCTGAGAGCTGCATGGTCAGTAAAAACAATGACTTTCGTACCAAACAGATATGACCTGAATTTTTCAAGAGCAAACACCACTGCAAAAAGTTCCTTTTCAGTTGTATGGTAATTGCATTGTGCTCCATCCAACATAGTCACTTGCATCACACATTATCTCAAAAGGTTCATCCCAATTTGGTGGTTGGATGATAGGAGCAGATGTGACACGTCTCTTAAGCTCATCATGGGCATCTTTACAGGCTTGATCAAACACAAAATCCACTTCTTTGGCTAATAATCTACACAAAGGTGCTGTAATCTTCGAGAAATCTTTGATAAAGCGTCGATAGAAACCTGCATGACCTAGAAAAGAACGAACTTCCCTCACGCATGAGGGGTAAGGCAATGATGAAATAACATCTATCTTAGCTTTATCAACTTGTAATCCACGTGAAGACACAACATGCCCAAGAACTATTCCTTGTTCTACCATAAAATAAAACTTTTCATAGTTCAAGACAAGGTTTGTTTCGTTGCACCTTTTTAGGATCAAAGATAAATTTTCTAGACATTTATCAAAAGAATCACCATACACCGTGAAATCATCCATAAAAACCTCGACTATTCTTTCAACATAGTCAGAAAAAATACTCATCATGCATCTTTGAAAAGTTGCAGGAGCATTACAAAGACCAAAAGACATTCTCCTATATGCATATGTACCAAATGGACAAGTAAATGTAGTTTTTTCTTGATCCTCAGGATTAATAACAATCTGATTGTATCCACTATATCCATCAAGAAAGCAATAAAAAGACTTACCTGCTAGGCGTTCAAGGATTTGATCTATGAATGGTAATGGGAAATGATCTTTGCGTGTAGAAAGATTGAGCTTTCTGTAATCAACACACATTCTCCATCCACTCGAGATGCGAGTAGGAATGAGCTCATCATTTTTGTTTTTCACCAATGTGATTCCGGTCTTTTTAGGCACCACATGGATTGGAGCCACCCATTTACTGTCAGTGATGGGGTAAATGACTCCTGCATCTAACAGTTTTAAAATTTCAGCTTTCACTACCTCCATCATAAGTGGGTTCAACCTCCTTTGCAGTTCCCTTGTTGGTTTTGCGTTGCCCTCCAATAGTATGTGATGCATACACATTGAGGGACTAATGCCCTTGATGTCAGCTAAAGTCCATCCAATGGCCGTTTTGTGATCACACAACAACTTCACAAGTTTTTCCTCTTGTATACTTGTCAAACGTTTTGCTATGATAACAGGAAGTGTATTGTTGTCGCCAATGAATAAATACTTCAAATTATCAGGCAAAGGTTTTAATTCTAACTCGGGGGCCTGTAAAATAGATGGCAAAAGCTTTTTATGTGAGAGTAATAAATCAATAAAGACATTACCATGGGGAACGGTTTGTAAAGCTTGTAAGGCCAATACTGATTCGTGCATGTTTTGGGGAACACATATGTGCCTCTCCATCTCTTCTATCTTGGTGAAATCATAGCCATAGCTCAAAGCTATGCTTAATCCATCTTCGCAATCAAAATCACAAACTTGCTGCACACACTTATCAATTTGGTCATAGCATGTGATAGAATAAACATTGCTATAAGGATATTTCATTGCATCATGAAAATTGAATTCAATTTTTTCATCTCCTACCTCCATAGACAAGGTATCCTTACCACAATCAATCTTTGTGTTAGCAGTTTTCAAGAATGGTCTTCCAAACAATATAGGAGTGTTGGTTGATGAATCACAAGAATCATGTTCCATATCAAGAATATAAAAGTCACATGGAATAACCAAAATATCAATCTTGACTAGGACATCTTCTATCACACCAAGTGAGTAAACAAAACTACGATCTGCAAGTTGTATTACAATGCTAGTTTTATTCAAAGGTTCCAGACTAAGAGAATCATAAACATGTTTAGGCATAACACTAATGGATGCACCTAAATCACATAAAGCTCTTTTAAAACTAGCATTACCAATAACACATGGGATAGTAAACGTACCTGGGTCTTTTTGCTTTAAAGGCATATTCTTTTGAACAATAGCAGACACAACTTCACCCATACTTACCATTTCATGACCTTTCAGTTTGAAAGCTCTCTTGGTAGTACACAACTCCTTCAAAAATTTAGCATACTTGGGAATTTGCTTGATAGCATCAAGCAAAGGAATGTTGAGTTATACTTTCTTGAAAATCTCTAAAATTTATTTTTCTTTGTCCTCTTTCTTTGACCTAGAAGAACTCACAGGAAAGGGTGGAATTGCTTTAAAACTGGAATTCATTGAGTGAGGAGTTACCTTTGGAGTGTTGGTCGTTGTTTCAGTTTGGAAAGGAGAAGGATGTTTCTTCTTTGTATTCAATTCAGTTTCTATCTCTTCTTCTTCCTCTATCTCAATCTCTTTCGACCTTTTCTCTTCAAGTTCTTTCCCACTTCGCAACATGATCGCACTAACATTCTCTTTTGGATTCAATGCTTGGGAAGGCAATTTTCCATTCATTTGTGCCTCCAATTTCCCTACACTTGAAGCTACTTGCCCCATTTGCCTCTCCAAGTTTTGAATACTTGACCTTGTTTCCTGTTGAAAAGACATGACATTTTATTGCAAGGTAACAGTATTAGAAGCCAAAGTTTTCATCATCTCATGAAGATCATCATTGGATGACGACCCCGTAACATTGGAGTTTGTTAATGGAGGGGGTTGTCTTACTTGATAATTCTGTTGGGGCTGAAATCCATGGGGATGGAATTGTCGGCCTTGATTGCCTTGTTGGGATGGGTTGCCATAGCGTAAGTTGGGATGATCTCTCCATCCGAGATTGTACGTGTTGGAAAAGGGATCATATTTACGCTGGGGCTGTCTGTTGAATGCTCCATCAATTGCATAAGCTTGTTCAATATAATCTTCTTGCATTGTTGGGCACATATCCGAAGCATGTCCTTATAAGGAGCATATGCTACAAACTTTCACCTGCTACACATTTCCACAAGCCAAAGAACGCACAAGAGAAGTAAGATCATTAACTTTATTCTCAATGTTAGAAATATTTACCTCATTTACTTGTTTGTTGGAGAAGTCTCCACGAGTGCCAAACTGTTTTGAGTTGGCTGCCATGTTTGAGATCAATTGGCGTGCAGCCTCAGGTGTCTTATCCACCAATACGCCTCCACTTGCAGCATCAATGATACTACGGTCAGTAGGCATTAATCCTTCATAGAAATATTGAATGAGCATTAATCCTTCATAGAAATATTGAATGAGCAGTTGATCGGGTATTTGATGATGAGGACACTGAATGCATAGTTGCTCAAATCTTTCCTAATACTCGGAGAGTGTCTCTCTATGAGATTGTCGAATCCCACATATTTCTTTCCTTATGTTGGCAACTCGAGATGCTGGGAAATACTTCTCAAGGAAAATCTTCTTCATTGCATTCCAAGTTGCAATAGATCCTGGGAGAATAGAGAAAAGCCATGCCTTTGCTGCCCCTTTTAAAGAGAAAGGGAAAGCTTTCAACTTAACTTGTTCTTCATCAACTCCATTCGGTTTCATGCCAACGCAAACCATATGGAACTCCTTGAGATGAGTATGTGGATCTTCTCCTACAAGACCATTAAATGTTGGTAACAAATGTATAAAACCAGATTTGAGCTCAAAGTTTACATTATTGTCAATGTTTATGCATAGTGGCTGATTTTCCACATTAGGAGCAGCAAGCTCCTTGAGTGTTTGTTGTCGTGCAATAGCCATGGAGTTGAAGTGAGCTTCCTTTCTTAACCTGCGTAAAGTGCTTTCTATTTCAAAATCAACCTGCACTTGAATTTGATTAGTAGAACGGGTCACAGGCATCAATCACTAAGAAAACTCAAAAGAAACCAATCACATAAGAAACCAAAAACAATGCAAATTGTACGAAAATCCTACGCTAGAAAACTAAAACTACCTAAAACCCTTAGAAAACAGTGGAATTTGGCCTTAATAGGGTGGGGCTAGTAGTATACTACAAGTCTTGTTCAGAACGTCGTTTTCCTTCAGGAAAAGAAAATCAGAAACCTAATTCCACAAATAATTCTATTTTGAACAGTAACGCCACCGCAAATAAATAGTACTACCGCAAGCAAAAAATAAAAAAAAATTTGTTTTTTTTTTCAGAAATATAAATACAAAATCACAGCAACTAAAAATAATAGTACAAGCACAAGAATCAACTAAAATTACCTCCCCGGCAACGACGCCAAAATTTGTTGCGATGTCGCGGTCGCACAAATTAATTACCCTAGCTTAAAACACACAAGATAGTATAGAGCAAGCAAGGGATCGATCCCACGAGGAAGATTTAGTTCAGATTTTTATGCTATACGTTATGCAATTGAGGGGGTTTTGATTTGTGATAATCTAAAATATGGAAGAAATTAAACTAGTGAACGCAATCAATTACAACTGAAATTTATCAAGAACACAAACCTTGGTCACAAGCACACATCCACCTACAGAAATCAAAACTGATCCTTAAAAC